>JAODAL010076595.1:0-13571 GCA_025379985.1 Phyllomedusa bahiana | reverse complement strand
CGGGGGGACCGTAAGCCACGGGGATCGGGAAGGCTCGGGGCGAGTGGCCAGCAGCCCCCCAAAAACACAAAAAGACCTGCAAAAAAAGAAAAAAAACACTCCCACACATTTTAAGGACGCCAGAAACAAGACTGCAATGGCCCAAAAAACAGAGGGAAAAATGTCAGCGGGCCCTGGCCCCTGATCTACTGTAAGGGGATGAGGGGGGGAAAGGGGGGGGGGTAGTGGCCCCACTGGCCATGGGGCTTGCTCCGAGGGGGTAACAATGGCCATTGGGCAAGGTATCTTCCAGAGCCTTTGTGGAAAGGGTTTTGGATGCCCCCAACAGCCCCCAGGCGCCTCCCAGAGCAGTCCCCGCAGGGGGCAGCTGCCCAGACAGGCCAAAAAAGGGTGCCAATGTAGGCACCAAAACAGGTAAGGGAAGAACAAAGCAGACTAGAAGAAATAGTGCAGGTAAAAAACAAAGACAGGAAAAAAACAGATCCCAAAAGGAGGATAAGCAAAAGGTAAAGGGAACATAAATAGACGACTGCAGCACAAGAACAAAAAGCAGAGAGTAAGCTAAATCAGGCAAAAAACCAAGGCATGACCAGGGCGGAAAAGGCAGAGGGGCAAAAGGAAGGAAACTCACAAAGAAAAGGGCAGAGACAAAAGGACCCCATGGGCACACCGGGGATGCTAACAAACAAGATAGAAACCGCAACAGACTCAACAAGAGAAAATAAACAACAACCACAAAAAGGACACAAAAAAAAACAACAACAACAACAACATGAACAAAAACATGGATCGGCCCGGGAGTGGGGAGGAGAAGCGGGTTTTTAAAAAACCCAAGGTGGAAGGGGATTGGCAGGGGGAACCCCCCCCGTGCAACCCTGTGGGAAAAAGGGAAAGGGAAATGGGGGCGCCCCCCCCTTCTATAGGACAGGGAATCAGGGCACACCCAAGAGGGGGGGCAGCAATCACAGGTGAGAAAAGCAGGGCTACGGGAGCGCTCACGCGACACTGCAACAGGAAACAGATCTGCGATAGGAAAAGGGTTTCGACTGCGGTTCGCGCGAGGCCGCAGCGTAAAAGGGCAGGAACGTGGCACGGACCGTGACACTCAATAGTTGATAGGAAAATTTTGGTCCCTTCCCCCTGACAGAATTTGGTGTAAAAGAGCCCTGTTTGTTGGTCCCCCCGCCTTTTTTAGCTTTTCCCTAAATTTTAATAGGATTGAGATCAGGGCTTTGTGATGGGTCACTCCAAAATTTGATTGGTTATCCTTAAGCCCCTTTGTAACCCGTTTGCAGCAGCTTTGGGTCATTTTCCCTTTTTGGGAAAACCCTTTTTACCCCAAATTTAACTACTGTCTGTTGTCGAGAAGTGCTTCAATATTTGCACATAATTTTTTTTTAATTTTTTACATCTATTTTAGAATGCACCCGTCCCCCCGCAGCAAAAAAACCCCCCCAACAGAGGATGCAACCCCCGTGTTTCACAGTTGGGTGGTGTTCTTAGGCTTCCAAGCTTTCCCTTTTTCCCCCCAAGCTAAACAATGGTCATTATGGCAAACAGTTTAGTTTCGTCAGATACGAGACTTTCCAAAAAAAGTAGGTCTTTGTTCCTGTGTACATTTGCAAACATTTAAACTGGCTTTTATGTGTTTCTTTTTTGGGTTTAAAGGCTTTTTTCCTGGCGAGTGGCCTTTCAGCCCATTTTTTTAAAAAGTACTCATTTCAATGGGATAATGACACAATTTACAAGCTTCCCCCGCATCTTTACAAGGTCTTTTTTTCTTGGGGTTGAATGCAGTGGACTAAAGCCCGTTTTCCCGAGCAAAGAACCAGTATCGGGACTAGGGTGCCCCAGGGCCCAAAGATTTCTAGAGGCCCAGCGATTAAGCTGTTTCTGGGCCCACCATTGGAGTTTATTTTAGGGGCCCACCCTACAGATACTGTAAATGACTGTACATGCCTCCTATACATTGCCTCTTGCTTTTTTGCCTGTTCTGAGGATGCATATGCACTTAAAAAACAACTCCAGATCTGCCATGTTCAGGGGCCCACCGGGGGTTTCCCCTACTCCCCTGTTTGCTAGTCTGAGCCTGCACAGAACCCATCTCCTTCCTGAGCGGTATGATCAGAAGCTCCCAAAGACATGACATCATCATATGAGCTGTCCCAAATTGTTTAGAGGCATAGTAATCCTAGTGTGGGGAAGCTTTTGACTTTGCAGAAAGTAATCAAGATGCCTAAAAAATTATCTCATTAGTCTGGCATTTGGCAAATATAAATAATTATTTTGGTAATCCTAATTGACCTAAAACCTGTAAGGTTTATTCTGATTTCATGTCAGATAGTGAGATAAACATGCATATGTGTCTTTTTATATAGTGTATGAAAACTTCTGGTTTCAACTATAACAGCCAATTAGCCAGAGTAGCATTCAGCCAATAAGAAAATCGCCCAATAAGAAATGTTATCACAACATAAACAGACACCACTCACAAAAAGCTAGGGATATTTGGCTTTTAGGTGAAATTTATTGAAAACATAAAAATTTCACGCTCCAATAATATTTTATCCTGAAAGTCGGCCACTTAAGTCGTAGCATGTAATGTTGATTTTCTCATCTCAAACAATTTTATGAAACAAAAGCCAACAACAGTGGTGGGAATACACCATTAAAAAATGTCAGTGTCCCAATAAAGTACCATGTGGCCTTGAGCATCAATTACAGGTTGATAACGACATCTCATGCTGTTCACAAGTCGAGTTATTGACTGCTGAGGCGTGGCCTCCCACTCTTCTTGAAGGGCGCCCCTCAAGTCACTGAGATTCAAGGAAGTTACAAGCTTTTACATGGTGACCCAGATGATTCCACAGGTCTGGAGAAAGTGCAGGCCACTTCATTTGAGGTTCCCCAGTCCAGCCGTTTCCTAATGATGCAACCTCGATGAGCTGAAGCATTGTCGTCCATGAAGATGAAATTAGCCCTGTGTTGTTCATGCAGAGGCACAATGACTGGATTGATGTTATTCAAGTAGTATAGTCTGTCACTGTACCATTCACAAAGTGTAGGGCAGTTCTGAAAGGGGACTAGACAAAACCTCCCCCCACCTGTAACACCCCCAAACCCCCAAAGGCTGGGTCTGTGGGGGATGCTTTAGCGTCTCTTGGGACTTCTCCAGCATTTGGCGGTCATCATTTCTGTCGAGTAAAATCGCTTTCTTTCATAAACAACTGGGGAAACCATTGGCCCTTCTTTCCGTGTAGTGCCCCCTGGTCCATGCAAGAGATGATGCCTGTGCGGGTTGTGTGGTCAGGTTTTGTTGCTGGTCTTTTTTAGCTTTCCCGGGAAAACACGCTGATGTATATTTTTTAAAAATTGGTCGACAAAACACTTGGTTGCCTCTCACTTCCCCCTTTAAAAGTGCTTTGGGGTTGATGGTAAATTTTCATCGAGTTCTGCAAGACATTGTTTACAAGAAGTGGTTATCAAATGTTTTGATTTAGGGAAAGGGGCCCTTTCCAAATTCCCTTTTTGTTTACTCTTCCAGCTCTTTTAAAACTTGTTCCAAACCTGCTTTTTGACACTCTTAGTCAGTGGCTAATTAAGTTGGAAACCATCCTGTTGAAATCTCGCAAAAGCGAGGAACTGTTTTTCAATTGTTTAAAGGGGTTGTCTTTTGGGTTTTAGATTTAAAAATGTGAACTGCATGATGAGGAGGACTGTTTAAATCTCAATTCAAATTGATCACCTAAATTTATTGAGCGATTCAGGGATCAAACACTTGTGAATTTTGCCATTAAGCTCCTTGTTAGAGATCAGCAAGTTGCGCAAAAGTACTGAAACACTGAACAGTTGGACATGTACATTCTAAGGCTAAGAGATGGTCTCATTTGGTGCATTTATAAAAAGAAAATTCAAGAAATTTTGTGTTCATCCTGAAATTTCAACCTAAACCAAATCTCCCCAACTTTTTGAGTAGTGCATTTATATATAAAAGTCTAAAACGTCTCTCTTATGTTATGAATAAAAAAAGAAAAATAAGAAACAAATTAAACAGATATGGTATCGCTGCATCTGTCTGATCTGTTAGCATATAACCTTACACATCCCACAAGGTCAACATCATGAAAAACAAGCCAAAATTGTCAGGTTTTTTTTTTTATCACTTTTCCTCCACAAAAATTTTAATAAAAACGTCATGGATATCACACATATAGCTCTGCTGCACCATATTAGAGCGGTGTCCTCAGTAGCTGTAGCAGGGCCGCAGTGATAGGGGTGACACATGTTGTGCCTTCAGTAGCTGTAGCAGGGCCCGCAGTGATGGAGGTGACACATGTTGTGCCCTCAGTAGCTGTAGCAGGGCCGCAGTGATGGGGGTGACACAAGTTGTGCCCTCAGTAGCTGTAGCAGGGCCGCAAATGATGGGGGGGGGTTTAACATGTTGTGCACTCAGTAGCTGTAGCAGGGCCGCAGTGATGGAGGTGACACATGTTGTTCCCTCAGTAGCAGGGCCGCAGTGATGGAGGTGACACATGTTGTACCCTTAGTAGCTGTAGCAGAGCCCGCAGTGATGGGGGGTGACAAATGTTGTGCCCTCAGTAGCTTTTAGCAGGGCCGCTGTGATGGGGGTGACCCCATGTTGTGCCCTCAGTAGCTGTAGCAGGGCCCGCAGTGATGGGGGTGACACATGTTGTGCCCTCAGTAGCTGTAGCAGGGCCCGCAGTGATGGGGGTTGACACATGTTGTGCCTTTAAATTAGCAGGGCCGCAGTGTGGGGGGGGACACATGTTGTGCCCTCAGTAACTGTAGCAGGGCGCAGTGATGGGGTTAAACATGTTGTGCCCTCAGTAGCAGGGCTGCAGTGATGGAGGTGACACATGTTGTACCTCAGTGCTGTAGCAGGGCCCGAAATGTTGGGGGGGGGACACATGTTGTGCCTCAGTAGCAGGGCCCGCAGTGATGGGGGTGACATGTTGTGCCCTCAGTAAACTGTAGCAGGGCCCGCCCGTGTGGGGGGTGACACATGTTGTGCCTCAGTAGCTGTTTGCAGGGGACCGCAGTGGGTGGTGGTGAATGTTGTGCCCTCAGTAGCAGGGCCGCAGTGATGGGGGTGACACATGTTGTGCCCTCAGTAGCTGTAGCAGGGCCGCAGTGATGGGGGTGACACATGTTGTGCCCTCAGTAGCTGTAGCAGGGCCGGGAGTTTATGGGGGTGACACATGTTGTGCCTTCAGTAGCTGTAGCAGGGCCCGCAGTGATGGGGGTGACACATGTTGTGCCCTCAGTAGCTGTAGCAGGGCCCGCAGTGATGGGGGTGACACATGTTGTGCCCTCAGTAGCTGTAGCAGGGCCCGCAGTGCTGGGGGGTGCACATGTTGTGCCCTCAGTAGCTGTAGCAGGGCCGCAGTGATGGGGGTGACACATGTTGTGCCCTCAGTAGCTGTAGCAGGGCCGCAGTGATGGAGGTGACATGTTGTGCCCTCAGTAGCTGTAGCAGGGCCCGCAGTGATGGGGGTGACACATGTTGTGCCCTCAGTAGCTGTAGCAGGGCCCGCAGTGATGGGGGTGACATGTTGTGCCCTCAGTAGCTGTAGCAGGGCCGCAGTGATGGAGGTGACATGTTGGGGCCTCAGTTGCTTTTGCGGGGGCCGCAGTGATGGGGGTGACACATGTTGTGCCCTCAGTAGCTGTTGCTGGGCCGCAGTGATGGGGGTGACACGTTGTGCCCTCAGTAACAGGGCCCGAGTGATGGGGGGTGACACATTTTTGTGCCCCAGTAGCAGGGCCGCAGTGATGGGGGGTGACACATGTTGTGTCCTCAGTAGCAGGGCCCGCAGTGATGGGGGTGACACATGTTGTGTCTTCAGTAGCTGTAGCAGGGGCCCGCAGTGTGGGGGGTGACACATGTTGTGCCCTCAAATAGCTGTTTTGAAGGCCGCAGTGATGGGGGTGACACATGTTGTTCCCTCAGTAGCAGGGCCGCAGTGATGGAGGTGACACATGTTGTGCCCTCAGTAGCAGGGCCGCAGTGATGGAGGTGACACATGTTGTGCCCTCAGTAGCTGTAGCAGGGCCCGCAGTGATGGGGGTGACACATGTTGTTCCCTCAGTAGCAGGGCCGCAGTGATGGAGGTGACACATGTTGTGCCCTCAGTAGCTGTAGCAGAGCCGCAGTGATGGGGGGGGTGCACAGGGTTGTACCCTCAGTAGCTGTTAGCAGGGCCCGCAGTGATGGGGGGGGGACATATGTTGTGCCCTTCCAGTAGCTGTAGCAGGGCCCGCAGTGATGGAAGGGTGACATGTTTTCCCGTCAGAGCAGGCCCGCAGTGATGGGGTTGTGACACATGTTGTGCCCTCAGTAGCTGTAGCAGGGCGCAGTGATGGGGGGGCATGTTGTGCCTCAGTAGCTGTGCAGGGCCCGCAAGGTGATGGTGGGTGACACATGTTGTGCCCTCAGTAGCGGGTAGCAGGGCCCGCAGTGATGGGGGTGACACATGTTGTGCCCTCAGTAGCAGGGCCCGCAGTGATGGGGGGGGTGACATGTTGTGCCTTCAGTAGCTGTAGCAAGGGCCCGCAGTAAATGGGGGGTGACACAGGGTTGTGACCCTCAGTAGCTGTCAGCAGGGCCCGCAGTGATGGGGTCGGGGTGGACACATGTTGTGCCCTCAGTAGCTGTAGCAGGGCCCAGTGATGGGGGGGTGACACATGTTTTTGCCCTCAGTAGCTTTTGCAGGGCCCGCAGTGATGGGGGGGGTGACACATGTTGTGCCTCAGTAGCTGTAGCAGGGCCCGCAGTGATGGGGTTGACATGTTTTTCCCTCATTTAGCAGGGCCGCAGTGATGGAGGTGACACATGTTGTGCCCTCAGTAGCTGTTGCAGGGCCGCAGTTGAGGGGGGTTTAACACATGTTGTACCCTTAGTAGCTGTAGCAGAGCCCGCAGTGATGGGGGTGAACACATGTTGTGCCCTCAGTAGCTGTAGCAGGGCCGCAGTGATGGGGGTGACACATGTTGTACCCTCAGTAGCAGGGCCCGCAGTGATGGGGGTGACATATGTTGTACCCTCAGTAGCAGGGCCCGCAGTGATGGGGGTGACACATGTTGTGCCCTCAGTAGCAGGGCCCGCAGTGATGGGGGTGACATGTTGTGCCCTCAGTAGCAGTGCCGCGGAGAGGGGGGTGAGAGGTTGTGCCCTCATTGGCTGTAGTAGGGCCGCAGTGATGGGGGTAAACATGTTGTGCACTCAGTAGTTTGTAGCAGGGCCGCATTTGATGGGGGGTGACACTTTGTTGTGCCCTCATTAGCTGTAGCAGGGCCCGCAGTGATGGGGATGACACATGTTGTGCCCTCAGTAGCTGTAGCAGGGCCGCAGTGATGGGGGTGACACATGTTGTGCCCTCAGTAGCTGTAGCAGGGCCCGCAGTGATGGGGGTGACACATGTTGTGCCCTCAGTAGCTGTAGCAGGCCCGCAGTGATGGGGGTGACACGTTGTGCCCTCAGTAACAGGGCCGCAGTGATGGGGGTGACACATGTTGTGCCCTCAGTAGCTGTAGCAGGGCCCGCAGTGATGGGGGTGACACATGTTGTGCCCTCAGTAGCAGGCCCGGCTCTGCACCACTTCAGCGCTGCCCGTTACCGGGTGACGGCGCTGTGTACACAGGAGGAGGGTCAGGCTGACCCGGAAGCGCATGATTCTCCGCCCGTAGCCTCGGAGATGGCGGAGTGGAAGGAGGAGGTGGAGGTGCTGGTGCAGCGGGTGGTGAAGGACATCACCGGCGCTTTCCGCAGGAACCCCAACATGTGAGTGAGAGCGGTGACGTCATGCTCGGCTGGTGACGTCGCTCGGCCGTGTCCTTAGCGGGAGTTGGGAAAGTGTGAGTGTTGTCCTGTAGGAAGCAGCGTGGCCAGAGTAACCTTCAGCCTCCCCTATGGGTGTCCGGTGCAGGGGGTCCGCCGGGTGCAGGGGGCCGGGACAGCAGATGGTGATCTCTGTGTGGAGAGTGTTCACACCGTGCTGACCCGCCCCCCGCACTACTGTCCTCCACACTCTAGTGTCCCACACGTGACATGTGCATCACCGACCGAACCTAGTGCAGAGCCGACTGCTGAGCCTGAAGGACCGCACGGCTACAGCGCTGTGTACATGAGACCTATAGTGGTGACAGAGCTCCACAACAAGGTGTGCCAGCCTGAAGGACCCCATGGCTACAGCGCTGTGTACATGAGACCTATAGTGGTGACAGATCCCCCCCAACAAGGTGTGCTCAGCCTGAAGGACCCCATGGCTACACCGCTGTGTACATGAGACCTATAGTGGTGACAGAGCTCCACAACAAGGTGTGCTCAGCCTGAAGGACCCCATGGCTACACCGCTGTGTACATGAGACCTATAGTGGTGACAGAGCTCCACAACAAGGGTTTGTGCCCAGCCCGAAGGACCCATGGCTACAGCGCTGGGGTACATGAGACCTATAGTGGTGACAGAGCTCCACAACAAAGGTGTGCTCAGCCTGAAGGCCCCATGGCTACACCGCTGTGTAATGAGACCTATAGTGGTGACAGAGCTCCACAACAAGGTGTGCTCAGCCTGAAGGACCGCATGGCTACACCGCTGTGTACATGAGACCTATAGTGGTGACAGCTCCACAACAAGGTGTGCTCAGCCTGAAGGACCCCATGGCTACGCGCTTTTGTACATGAGACCTATAGTTGTGACAGCGCCCCACCACAAGGGGTGCTCAGCCTGAAGGACCCCATGGCTACACCGCTGTGTACATGAGACCTATAGTGGTGACAGAGCCCCACAACAAGGTGTGCTCAGCCTGAAGGACCCCATGGCTACACCGCTGTGTACATGAGACCTATAGTGGTGACAGAGCGCCACAACAAGGTGTGCTCAGCCTAAAGGACCCCATGGCTACACCGCTGTGTACATGAGACCTATAGTGGTGACAGAGCTCCACAACAAGGTGTGCGCAGCCTGCAGGACCCCATGGCTACAGCGCTGTGTACATGAGACCTATAGTGGTGACAGAGCTCCACAACAAGGTGTGCTCAGCCTGAAGGACCCCATGGCTACACCGCTGTGTACATGAGACCTATAGTGGTGACAGAGCTCCACAACAAGGTGTGCTCAGCCTGAAGGACCCCATGGCTACACCGCTGTGTACATGAGACCTATAGTGGGGGACAGAGCCCCACAACAAGGGTGTGCTCAGCCTGAAGGACCCCATGGCTACAGCGCTGTGTAAAATGAGACCTATAGTGGTGACAGAGCTCCACAACAAGGTGTGCTCTGCCTGAAGGACCCCATGGCTACAGCGCTGTGTACATGAGACCTATAGTGGTGACAGAGCTCCACAACAAGGTGTGCTCAGCCTGAAGGACCCCATGGCTACACCGCTGTGTACATGAGACCTATAGTGGTGACAGAGCTCCACAACAAGGTGTGCTCAGCCTGAAGGACCCCATGGCTACAGCGCTGTGTACATGAGACCTATAGTGGTGACAGCTCCACACCAAGCTGTGCTCAGCCGCAAGGACCCTAGGGCTACACCGCTGTGTACAGGTGACCTATAGTGGTGACAGCTCCACAACAAGGTGTGCTCAGCCTGAAGGACCCCATGGCTACACCGCTGTGTACATGAGACCTATAGTGGTGACCGAGCTCCACAACAAGGTGTGCTCAGCCTGAAGGACCCCACGGCTACAGCGCTGTGTACATGAGACCTATAGTGGTGACAGAGCTCCACAACAAGGTGTGCTCAGCCTGAAGGACCCCCTGGATACACCGCTGTTCACCTGAGACCTAGAGTGGTGACAGAGTCCCACATCCTTGTGTGCTCAGCCTGAAGGACCCCATGGCTACACCGCTGTGCACATGAGACCTATAGTGGTGACAGAGCTCCACAACAAGGTGTGCTCAGCCCTGGGAAGGACCCATGGCTACAGCGCTGTGTACATGAGACCTTTTAGTGGTGACAGAGCCCCAAACAAGGTTTTGCTCAGCCTGAAAGGGCCCCACGGCTACAGCGCTGTGTACATGGACCTATAGGGGGGTGACAGGGGCCCACAACAAGGTGTGCTCAGCCTGAAGGACCCCATGGCTACACCGCTGTGTACATGAGACCTATAGTGGTGACAGAGCCCCACAACAAGGTGTGCTCAGCCTAAAGGACCCCATGGCTACACCGCTGTGTACATGAGACCTATAGTGGTGACAGCTCCACAACAAGGTGTGCTCAGCCTGAAGGACCCCATGGCTACAGCGCTGTGTACATGAGACCTATAGTGGTGACAGAGCCCCACAACAAAGGGGTGCTCAGCCTGAAGGACCCCATGGCTACACCGCTGGTGTTTCATGAGACCTATAGTGGTGACAGAGCTCCACAACAAGGTGTGCTCAGCCTGAAGGACCCCATGGCTACACCGCTGTGTACATGAGACCTATAGTGGTGACAGCTCCACAACAAGGTGTGCTCAGCCTGAAGGACCCCATGGCTACACCGCTGTGTACATGAGACCTATAGTGGTGACAGAGCTCCACAACAAGGTGTGCTCAGTCTGAAGGACCCCATGGCTACAGCGCTGTGTACATGAGACCTATAGTGGTGACCCGAGCTCCACAACAAGGTGTGTCAGCCTGAAGGACCCCATGGCTACACCGCTGTGTTTCATGAGACCTATAGTGGTTTACAGTACAACAAGGTGGCTCAGCCCGAAGGACCCCATGGCTTTCGTGCTGTGTACATGAGACTATAGTGGTGACAGAGCCACCCAACTAGGTGTGCTCAGCCTGAAGGACCCCATGGCTACAGTGCTGTGTACATGAGACCTATAGTGGTGACAGAGCCCCACAACAAGGTGTGCTCACCCTAAAAGGACCCATGGCTACACCGCTGTGTACTGAGACCTTAGTGGTGACAGAGCTCCACAACAAGGTGTGCTCAGCCTGAAGGACCCCACGGCTTTCAGCGTGTGTACATGAGACCTATAGTGGTGACACAGCTCCACAAAAAAAAGGTGTGCTCACCCTAAAGGCCCCAATGGCTACAACGCTGTGTACATGAGACCTATGTGGTGACAGCTCCACAACAAGGTGTGCCTCAGCCTTAAGGACCCTATGGCTACACCGCTGTGTACATGAGACCTATAGTGGTGACAGATCCCCACAACAAGGTGTGCCCAGCCTGAAGGACCCCATGGCTACACCGCTGTGTACATGAGACCTATAGTGGTGAAGAGGCCCTCAACAAGTTGTGCCCAGCCTGAAGGACCCCATGGCTACAGCGCTGTGTACATGAGACCTATAGTGGTGACAGAGCCCCACAACAAGGTGTGCTCAGCCTAAAGGACCCCATGGCTACACCGCTGTGTACATGAGGGCCATAGTTTGGGGACAGAGCTCCACAACAAGGGTGTGCTCAGCCTAAAGGACCCCATGGCTAACCGCTGTGTACATGAGCCTATAGTGGTGACAGAGCCCACAACAAAGGTGTGCTCCGCTGGGAAAACCCCATGGCTACACCGCTGTGTTACATGAGACCACCCATTGTGGTGACAGAGCTCCACAACAGGTGTGTCAGCCTGAAGGACCCCATGGCTTTTCAGCGCTGTGTACTGAGAAACCCATAGTTTGGGGACAGAGCCCCACAACAAAGGTGTGCTCACCCTAAAGGACCCCATGGCTACACCGCTGTGTACATGAGACCTATAGTGGTGACAGAGCTCCACAACAAGGTGTGCTCAGCCTGAAGGACCCCATGGCTACACCGCTGTGTACATGAGACCTATAGTGGTGACAGAGCCCCACAACAGGTGGTGTCTGCCCGAAGGACCCTTGGCTACACCGCTGTGTACATGAGACTTTTGTGGTGACAGAGCTCCACAACAAGGTGTGCTCAGCCTAAAGGGAAAACCCAAGGCTACACCGCTGTGTACATGAAAACCTATAGTGGTAAACAGCCCCAACAACAAGGTGTGCTCAGCCTAAAGGGGCCCCCCGGGGGTTTACAGGCTGTGTACATGAGACCTTTTAGTGGTGACAAAGCTCCACAAAAAGGTTTGTGCTCAGCCCTAAAAGGGGACCCCGGGGTACACCGCTTTGGGTAAAATGAGCCCCTATAGTGGTGCAGGGGCCCAAACAAGGTTTGTGTAGCCTAAAGGGCCCCATGGTACAGCGGGGTTTTGAAAATGAGGCCCGGGTCTTTTGAACTAAGGTTGGTAAACAGGCGCCAAAAAAAACATGACCTCTTATGTTCAAACTTGAAAGGCATAGGCCTGTATTTTGTCACCCATAGAAACCCAAAATCAGAGCTCACCCTTTTATTTCTTAGGTAAAGTTTTTGGGGTTTCTATGGGCAAAAAGGGGAGTTTTTTATTTCTTTGTGTACGGGAAACCCCCAATACACCACAGTATACATGTGACCAAAGTGGTGACAGGGGCCCCCCGAAAAAAAGGTGGTTTCTTTGGGCCCCAAAAGGACCCCATGGCTAAAACCGCAAATGTACATGAAGAAAACCTTTTGTGGCCCCGTTTTTTCTCAAAATAAAAGTGGTTTCAGACTTCCAGGACCCCAAATTGGGGAACCCCCTTTATCTCATCTTTCTAAAAGGGGGAAAAATTTTTCCCAAAAAAGGCAACCAATTTCCCGCTTTTGTTTTTTTGGGAAAAAGTAGAAAAATGGGTAAATGCTTAAAAGTTTGTTTCCTTGGGCATAAAAATTTTCAAATTTGTTAAAAGGGGTATTGGCCCCCTTCCAACCCCCCCCCCATTTTTTCCTTATTGGTAAAAATTTAATTTAAAATTGGGAGGGGGGGGTTAAACACCCCCAAAATTTCATTGCTTTACCCATGTGGGGGGTGTGGCTATAGGAAAGGGGGGCAAAACACTTACCGGGGGCAAAGCACCATTTTGGCCCTTTTTAACCAAAATAACCCGACGTTTTGGGGGTTTTCTCTTTATTTCAGTGGGGCCCTTTAAGCTTCAGGTTTCGCCCCCCTGACACCGCGGTGACATTTAGAACCCCCTCTTTACAGTAAATTTCCGCATTTTTGCGGGGGCAGACACCAAACAGGAGGTGAATGGGGGCCCAACAAATGGTTCCCCTTGGGCATGAATGGGAAATGTCGTTATAAAGGGTTTTTCGGTTACATATTTTGATCAAAAGATTTTTTTAAACTGCCCACGACTTTTAACGTGAAACTCAAAAAGGGCAGTCCTATGGGTATTTTACCCCCTCAATCGAGCCAAACAGGCCTCTGCTGGGTAAACCCACCTCCATCATTAGAGAGAAAAAAAAAAAAAAAAAAAAAAACCCAACCCGCAAGCTGCCTTTTTATGACAGCCTGTTTCGGGCAGTGGGGGGGGGACGGGAAAACCCCAAAAAGGGGAAACACCCCCCTTCCCCCCATATAGGTTAAAATTAAAAGGTACCCAAGTATTAAATTTGTTTCTGCACACAAAAAACATTTCTGAAAAAACGTATGCAAACCTGGGTTTCCACTGGCAGGGGTGGGGGCAACATGTAAATTTTACATGTTTCACAAAAAGGGCCGCCGCAAACCCTGC
>JAODAL010076594.1:0-13571 GCA_025379985.1 Phyllomedusa bahiana | reverse complement strand
GTGGCTGCATGACAAAAACTCGGCATCCTTTGAATACATCGCGAGGGAAAAGACAGGCGATCTGGAAAATCAATTTCAGAGGCAAGGCCTAAATGTTTAAATTTTTGCAGTTAAAATATTGATAAATTTGGTTACACCATTTCTTACCCAATGTGTGTAACATATTGTATTGTAAGGGAAAAATTTTGATTTGTGACTTGGGGTTTTTTATGATGGTATATGATTATTATCCTTACCATAGAGTGTATGTCCTCCACAGAGTTGTGACTAGCTTCTAATTAATTCTGTATTACTTCATTCTGCTTAGGAAAATGTAATGTGTTAAATGTTAAAAGGGGTTATTCAGTGGAAAAATGTTCTAAATTACATCTAGTAAAAATGCTTTTTTGTAATATACAGTGGTGGCCAAAATTATTGGCACCCCTGAAATTTCGTCAGATAATACTCGTTTTTGAAAATGATTGCAATACAAATTCTTTGGAAATTTTTTACTTCTTTTAAATTTTGCTTCAATAAAAAACATCTAAAAGAATTGTCATAACCCAAATTTGGATAAAATTCCCAAAAACATAAAAAAGGGGGGGACAAAATTTTGGCATGTTGAAAAAATCTTTGTTGTTTCATATTTGTAAAAATTAAAGCACCTGTAATTTTCCTGGGCACAACGGGTTGGCAAAACAACACATTTGCACCCAGTTGACAGGGAAAAATTGACTCAACCCTGCCTGTGTCCTTGTGTGTACCAATTGGCATGGAGAAAAAAAAGAAGACCAAAAAAACTGGAACTTGAAAAATAAAAATTTGGAAAAAACAATTCAGGCTAAATCCATCCCCAAAGACCTGGGTTCTGTGTTACCATGCCAGGTCATAAAGAAATTTAAACCCCATGGCATGTGGAAAACCCCCTAGATTTTGCGGAAAAAAAATTGACGAGGATTTCAAGGAAGGTTGGGGAAAAGGGTGGAAAAGAACCTCGACTAACATCCAAACAAGTTCAAGCGCCTGCAGTCCGGGGTACAACGGCACCCCTACTACCGTCGGCGCTGAATAAAAAGGGAGTTGGTAGGAAACCGGAAAGACCCCTTCTTACCGAGACATAAAAAAGCGGGTGGAGTTTCCCCAAAACTTCCTGAAAAAGCCGAAAAAAATTTGGAAGAATGTTCTTGGTCAGTGAGAAAAAAGTAGGTTTTTGGGGAAAAGGCTCAATATATAGTTTACGGGGAAAAAAAAAAAGGCATTCAAAAAAAAAGAACACCCCCCTACAGTAAAACAGGGCGGAGGTTCCCTGATTTTTGGGGGTTGCTTTGCTGCCCGGCACTGGACGTTGAACGTGTGATGGCATTATGAATCGAAGAACCAACAAATTTTACAGCAAAGTAGGGCCAGGTGAAAAAGCGGGGCCCCCCAAAGGGGTCATGGGTTTTCCCAGGACAATGACCCAAAAACCCCAAACTTCAAAACATAAAAGGGTTTTTGAGAGAAGGCCTGGAGATTTCTAAAGTGGCCAGCAAGGTCCAGCCCTGAATCCAAAAAAACCTGTGGAGAGATCTAAAAATGGCGTTTGGAGAAGGCCCCCCTTTCCCAAATCTCGGGGACCGGACTTTTTCAAAAAGAATGGTCTAAAATTCCCCCAGAGATTGTAAGGGAAAAAAATTAATGGTAACGGAAGCGGGTTTTTTGCAGTTATTTTGGCTAAAGGTTGTGTACCAAGTATTTGGTGAGGGTGTAAAACTTTCGTTGGCCCTTTTGAAGTTTTTGGGGGAAAAAGATCAAATTTTTATTTTTTTTCCATTCCCTTTGTGTTTTTTCATTTCAAGCAAAATAAATTAATTTTTAAATACCAAAAAATTTGTGATTTCAAAATTTCAGGGGGAAAAGAGTATTATCTGACAGAATTGCAGGGGTGCCAATACTTTTGGCCACCACTGTACTTTCATTTGTCTGTGGACTTCCTAAAGTTCTCCATCAACTGTTGATGGAAAATTCAAAAGTTTTTTTATTTTTTGAAACATGTAAAACCCCTGTGTCAAGTACAGGAAAAAGTAAAAAAAGAAAAATTTTGGTTTTTTGGGGAGTCACACTCGTTTTGTCCTGTCTCCCAAAATGTCCAACATGAGGGATAAACCTAGAGATGCACATTTCGACTAGAAGGTAGAGGAAAAGACAAGGCATAGAACAGACCCTTGGGCTTTTTGTTTTGGGGTAGTTGTGTCTAATTTGGGACATATTGCCACATACAGGAGGAAATCTTTTTTTTAAAATCAAAGGAGAAGAAAACTATGCAAGCAAAAAAAAATTTTAAAATTATATTAAAATATTTCTTTTAAAAAGGAACTGTCAATGGTTATGCCCCCCCTTTCTGAGGCAGCACAAACTAGTGACAGAAAATGTGTTTTTCCCCCGTGTCCCTTATTTGTTTGATCTGTAGTTTTAGAGCAAAAATTTTTTGGAGGTTTGCCCGCCCACCAAAAAGGTGCCCCGCCCACCGGCAGTTTATCAATGTTTTACATATTCAAGTAAAAGGTTTATTTTTATTATTATTATTTTTTATTTTATTTTTTTTTTTAGAGCCATTGATTCAGGGGCTGTTCCCTTCAAGGGGTTACAAAAAATAAAATAAGTCAAACAAGTTTAAGTGAAGTATGTGAAATCAAATGGCAAGTGGAGAGAGAACTGTCCGGAGGTTCAATTTCAAGGATGGGGGAAAGAGACAAGGTGGGGGCGAATGTTTTTGGGGGGTGTGGTGACAGAAGGGGTACTATATTTATAGGCTATCTGAAAGATGGGGTTTTTTAAGGGGTTTTGGCTGTGAAAATGAGGGGGAGTTGTTTGGGTTGGGGGGGGAGTTTCCAGATGTGGGGAAGCAGGGAGAAATCTTGGAGACGGTTTGTGAAGAGCTGATAAGGGGAGAGCAGAGAAGAAGGTCCTGTGAGGAGCGGAGATTGCGTGGGGGGGAGTATCTGGAGATTAGGGCAGAGATGTACGGGGGGGAAAGAGGTTATGGAGAGCCTTGTAGGTCATGGTTAGCAACTGAAGTGAATTCGCTGGGCAAGGGGTAGCCAGTGAAGGGATTGGCAGAGGGAGAGGCAGGGGAGTAGCGAGGAGAGAGGTGGTAAGATGGCGGCAGGTTGATGATGGATTGAAGGGGAGCAAGAGTGCTAGAGGGAGGCCACAGAGAAGGATGTTACAGAAAGTCTAGGCGGAGATGACAAGGCATGGACCAGCATTTTTGTAGTGTCGGTTGAGAATGAGGGATTCGTGAAATATTTTTCAGGTGGAGGCGGCAGGCGAGGTGAGGGCTTGGATGTGTGGTTTTGAAGGACAAGCGAAGTCAAGGGTTATCCCGAGCAGCGGATTGTGGGATGGTGAGAGTGTGGAGCCGTTGACTGTAATAGAGAGATCAGGTGGAGGGATGGAGTGGGAGGGTGGAAAGATAATGAATTCCGTTTTCTCTACATTAAGTTTTGGGAGACGGGAGGAGAAAAAGAGGATATGGAGGACAGAATCTGGGATCTTGGACAAAAAGAGTTGATGTCAGGGCCGGAGTTGTAAAGTTGGGTGTCGGCAGCATACAGGTGGTACCAAAAGCCGTTTGATGCTATGAGGGGACCCGGGCCCAAAGAGTGTAAAGAGAGAAGAGTAGTGGGCCCGGGGACTGACCTTGGGGCACCAACAGAGAGAGGTCGGGGGGAGGGGGGTGGAGCGAGAATGAGAAACGCTGAACGTCGATCAGAGAGGTACGAGGAGATCCAGGAAAGGGCTGAGTCCATGATGCCGAGGGAGGAGAGGATTTGTAGCAGGAGGGAATGGTCGACAGTGTAAAAGGCAGAGGACAGGTCTAAGGGAGAAGGATGAGTAGTGAATGAGGCTTTAGCGGTTAATAGGTCATTGGTGACCTTGGTTAGGGCTGTTTCAGTAAGTGATGGGATCGGAAACCAGATTCAGTGGGTCAAGAAGAAGGTTGGAGGACAGATGGGTGGACAGTTAAAGATGGAGTGCTGTTTCGAGGAGTTTAGAAGCAAATGGAAGCAGTGAGTGGGGCGATAGTTGGACAGACAAAGGGGTCAAGAGTTGGTTTCTTAAGGATGGTGTGATGGTCGCAGTTTAAAGGGAAAGGAAAGATGCCAAGGTTAGTGATAGGTTGAAGAGATGGGAAAAGGGCTGGGATGATGACAGCACTAAGGTCAGGGATGAGGTGAGATGGCAATGGATAAAGGGTTTACAGGTAGTGGGGTTTGGATTTGGAGAGTAAGAGGAGGGGCTTGTCATGATTTACAGTGGAGAAGCAAGTTAGGGAGAAGTGCGGGGTGAAGGTAGAAGGGTGGGGGGTGGGGACTGTGCAGGCATGGAAGTGGGCGAAGGGGACAATAAAGGTGAAGCTTTCTCTGATGAGGTTGGTCTTGTTTAAAAAAGGGGGTGGAAAAGTCGTCTGCTGAAAGGAGGGATGGGGGAGGAGTGCTGGTGGAGGGAGGAGAGAGTGAAGGTTTGTTAAAAGTTGTCGGGGGTTGTGAGACAGAGAGATATTAGATTGGTGAAGTAGTCCTGTTTGGCTGAGGTGAGTGCAGACTTAAATGTGTGTAGCGATTGTTTGTATGAGGTGAAGTCAAATTTGGTGGAGCGGGTTTTTTTCCAGCGGCGTTTTAGCAATTCTGGAAGCTCGCCTCAGCTGTTTGGTGGGGTCTGTGTGGCCAGGGTTGTTGTTTATTTTTGCGGGTTCTGTTGTGTGTGAGAGGGGCGACAAATCGAGTGTGGGGGAGATTGTGTGGTTGTAGAAAGCAGTGCTGTGTCAGGGTCATCAAATGAGGATATGGTAGAGATAGGTGCAAGAGATTTAGAGAGAGTGTGAGGGTTAAGGTTTTGTAGGTTCCTGTGTCGGTTTACTAGATGTGAACAGGAGGAGCAGGTGGGGGGGAGATGGTGGAGAAGGGTAAGCAGGTTGTGGTCAGATTAGGGTGTGGAGGGGTTAGAGAAGTCAGATATGGGGCAGAGGCGGGTGAAGACTAGGTCCAGTGTGTGTCCATCTTTATGAGTGGCTCCAGAGGTCAATGGGGAGGCCGAAGGAAGAGGAGAGTGAGAGGAGTTTGCTGCAAACAGAGTGGAGTGTTTTCAATGGGGAGGTTAAGTCCCATTATGTTTGTGGGGATATCATTTGGGAAAAAAATGTGAGAAGCCAGGGGGCGAAGTGGTCAAGAAGCCGGTTTTGGGAGGGCCTGGCGGTCGGGAGATGACCGCTACTTGGAGATTGGGGGGGTCGTGATGCGGAGGGAGGTTGAAGAAGGTAGCGGGGAGTGGGGAAAAGGAACAGGTGTCTGACAGGAGAAGGCCACACCTCCCATGCTTTTTTGCCAGGGCGGGAGTATGGGTAAGTTGGAGACACCAAAGGAGAGAGCAGGAGAGGACTGTGTCAGAGGGGTTTAGCCAGGTTTCCGTCAGGGCCCAAGGAATGATAGGTTTTGTGATATAAAGAGGTCATGTATGTAAGGGGAGTTGTTGCATACAGATATGTGTTCCAGAGAGTCCAGAGATAGAAATAGTGAAGGAGGGCTCAAGGGGATAATTTTCAAGTTTGAGGATTATGGGAGGTTTGCGAAACGGGTCTGTTAGCCAGTTGGAGATGCAATAGTGGGATTTTGCTGAGGTGGCCTGGGTTTGGGGATTTGTCCCAGCAGCTAGGAGGAGCAGAGAGAGGGTTAATAGGTGGGAGTAGGATAACAGTAAGTCGGTTGGGTCTGTTTGGTGAGGAAGGCATTGATAGTGGGAAACAGGTTGGTGCAGCGACAGATGGAGGGTAAAATGCAGGGGGAGATGAAGAGCTCATTGCCCAGCAGAGGAGTATGGGGATAGGCAAGTAGTTTCAGGAATATGGAGGTTGAGATTATAGAGGACAGGAAAAGCATGGTCAGTGACTGTGGCAGGCTGTGAGGTTGTATGGGAGAGGAAAGGAAAAGTAGCTGTTACCTTTATCAATCCTGTTTAATCCTGGTTTAAATTCTGATTTTAATTCTTTCCCTTTTATTTTTAAAATTGGCCTTGTACTTTGAAAAGTGGCCCAGATCTGACCAAGGTCAAGATATGACCCACTACAAGGACTTTATCAGTTGAGGTCGGCGGGGCTATCTTCAGGTGGGCGGGTATGACAAAAATTGACTCTTTATTTGACTTTTCTGGCTGAAAACTGCAGATTTTAGCACTAAATACTCTAAAACTACAGCGTCTTACAGAATAAGGGACACAGTGCTGGAAACAGCAGATCTGTCACTAGCTTGTGCTGTCCTCAGCAAGGGGGGCATAATCTATGGGACAGGTTCTCTTTAAATTATAATAAGCCAGTATCCTAAATAATGGTTAACCTGTATCCATACATAACATATTAGCAAAGAGGATGGCAAGATTTCTTGATTTTCCAGTTATTGGACTTTTCAATGTTTTTTGGGACCACACTTCTACGTCACAGCTTTGTAAAAGAAAGGGCCTATAAGGGTTTCTCACAATATTGTTTCACAGAGCCAGCTTCCTGGTCAGGTTTGTAACGGAGGTGGTAGTGGATCCTCTGAAACACCGCAAGCGATGGTGTAAGCCATGCCAGGGAGCGGAGTCTAAATCGGTCCGGTTTTCACCAGAGCCCGCCGCAAAGCGGGATGGACCTGCTGCGGCGGATTTCTACCAGGCCGCTACCCCTGACGTGACTTGCTTGCGGTGGCAGCCAAGGTGTTAAGCGGTACAGAATCGTGAACAGGCTCGTAGTCGGGGACAGGCAGAAGGTCAGGACAGGCGGCAATGGTTCGTGGTCAAGGGATGTAGGCAGAAGGTACGGTACACGGTAGTCAAAACAAGACACTCAGGAACGCTTCCTCTCTAGGCACAGGGCGCTATCGATTCGGCAAGGTGCTAAGGAAGGGGCAGAGCTTAAATGGGGTCAGCACCTGGTAAGATCAATCACCTGCGAGCTGTCCCTTTAAATTTTCCTGTAGTGGCACGCGCGCACACTAGGGGGCGCGCGCGCACCCGGACGGCAGCAGGAGCGCGCGCCGGGACGGAAACAGGAGCGTGGTGAGGTAAGTGGGATACAGAGCTGCCGGGGTGTCCGCAGCCCGAGTGCCGGGCTGCGGCACCGGCTGCAGCAGGAGACGCTGCGGTGTTGCGAGTTTGCCTGCGACCCGAAACGAGGGTCGCAGGGACACCTGTAACAAGGTTGTTGGTGTGATTGACATACCAATTCCGCTATTCCTAGCTGATTGTATTAGAATGACAAGAGTGCTAGAGGTCTGTAAATATCAGTGTACAAGGCTTTAGTGCTCTTAACCTTAAAATTTGTCATTTACTTTGGTAAACAAGCTCCAATTCTAGAGATAAGACTCATTAGAGAGTGACTCCCTATGGCCAGAATAACTTGGAGCAATGAGAGACAAGAGAGGGCAGGAAAAGGTGGTCAATAACTTGTGTTCACTAGCAGTAGATAAAATCTTCTTTGTCTCCTGACCAAACCAAAATCAAAACAGCAATGTATTTGGTAATAGTTTTAATTTACTTTTCCCTACATGTTAAAAGCTAATCATTGTGATAAGAAAACCCAGTTAACTCTCTTAAATGCAGCTACTGGGGTGACTACACCTGCCCAGAAAAAAAACATTACCTTAAACTTGGAAGGGCAAGAAGTCCAGGATATTTATTAGTCTAAGGGAGAGATAGGAGACAGTCATGAACAAACTGCATACTTTGGAAATAAGAAAAATATTAAACTATAAATTATATAATCTACAGCATAGCAGAACAAGAAGTGGGAAAAACCCCTGAAATTTATGTTACCAGGTTAAAATTTATGTAGCAAAGTTTTGTGACTTTGGTGCCATAAAAGAAAAAATAGTTAGAGATTGGTTTATTAAAAAATGCACCTGTCTGTACCTCAGAGAGAGACTGCTGAGAGAACCAATATGGCATTTCCCAGTATGGAGCAGATTAAAAAAAAATTGAACTGTCTGAGCTACAGGCTTTGCATATTGAAAACCAAGGATGTGCATCAGTTAATGCAATCTCCAATCCTACCTATTATATTAGGAACACTAGAAGTAGAAAGGTATATTTCCCAAAGAGACCTAGCTGTGCAAACTGCAATAATTGTGTCAGGGAAGATCTCATGAGCCATGATTGCACTATTGTACAGAATAAAATTTGTTATGCTTGTGAAAAGATGGGGGCAACCTCAGGAAATCAAAGAAAAAAAAAGGTAATAGTAAAAGAGGAAAATGCAAACTTAAATCTTATGGTTCCAAATACAGAGATGTCTTCAAATTGTTAATTTATACTTATACTCTGTGGGACTGCCAAGATAGCTGAGCGCTATACGCGACTATCTTCTTCAAACCCTTAGGCTATGTTCACACGGGTTAACTGCGGGACGTAATTACGCCGTGTGGCCGGGGCGGGGCGGGAGCGGGGGAGGGAGCGGGGGGCCAGCACTTCGCCGGCCCATAGACTTGCATTATACGCCGCTGGTAATTCACATGTCACTTATCTCCCTGCCCGACGGATTTGCCGGGCGGGGAGAGGAGGCGTAATCCATAGTTCTCTATGAGAACTGTGGATTACCGTAATTAATGGGCCGTTTTCAGCCCGTAATTTGCGTAATTACGGACCGAAATATGGCCCATTTTAAGCCGTGTGAACATGGCCTTAGAGTTTGAATAGTGGGGCAACACACACGCTTGACAAGTGCTACATTCAATTTCCTGACTGATTTATCACAGTGTGGAGAAATGGGGGAATTGGGACCCCTATTATAGTGATCGTTGGGTTCTCCAACAATCAGACATTTATTACATTTATTTTCTATTAGGCCATGTTCACACGGCTTATTTTGGGGCGCATTTCGCCACGTATTGCAATCGTGCTGCGCTCTTATACAAGCAAAATGCGCCCCAATCATTATGGTAATCCACAGTTCTCATAGAGAACTATGGATTACAGTACATCCCCGCGTATAAAATATGATCATATTGTAGGCGCAGGGATATAATTGACATGTCATTTATTAACGGCGCTCACGCGCCGCGAGCAATGAGGGTCCATGGGCCGGCGGGCTGCCACCCCCCTCCCCCCCCGAATCGCGGGAGTACGCGCGAGCTCCCAAACACCCGGTGTAATGTACTGTACACCCCGCAGTTAAGCCATGTGATCATAGCCTTACATACATAATAAAATATATAAATTGTTATTTATCATAAGCAATAAAAAAATATAACATAGTTGGTATAGACACTTGCATGAAAATCTGGTCTTTTAAAATATAACTTTAAAGGGTTGTTTCCACCACAGACCTTGATGACATATCGCTAACATATGCTAACTGATAGGTACGGTCTCACCTCTAGGATCCGCACCTACATACCTCGGGAATGGGCTCCCGAAAGCCACAAAGCAGACAGGAGAGCTATAGTGGAAATAACCCTTTAACAAAATCAATGCAAGAATTGTGGATTTTTTTGGTTGCCTCTATTCTGTTAAAAAATGAAATAAAAAAATTATTAAAAGTCTATACCCCAAAATGGTACCAGCTCACACCACAAAAAAAATACGTTTTCACAACAGTCAATGGACGAAAACAAAAAAAGTTCTTGGTCACAGAAAATAATGAGGTAAATCAAATTGAAAATAATATTTTTTTTTTATTTTTAGAAGTAGTAATGATTAGTGAAATTTATTTAAATTTCATAAAGAAGGAGTCATAATAAGCTAAACAATAAAGTTAACGTGTCACTTAAACTATATGGGAACTCCATACCAATTCAAATTGTGCACATACATTTTTTTCCCATTTCAAAGACCCAAAAATTATTTTTTTAGTTTCCTATGCTTGCAGTGATTTATACTCCTTTCTTGGCTTTAGAAAAATGCCAGATGAACATAGCCTAAAAGTTTACTAAAAACATTTCTACCTTTTCAGTATTTTGGACCCAGTGTTTTTGGTATACAAATACTAATGCAAATTTCAGGTCAAAATAAGCCCATGTAAAAGTGTGCTGCACTTATAAGGTATTTTGCGTTTTATATTTGTTATGTTGAAACAGAGGATACATACATCCCCACTGTACTGGAATTGGCCAGTGTTAGTACTGGAGAGTGCCGAAGGCTGATGCACTGAATATTAGGCTATGTTCACACAGCGTGTTGAGTCCGTGTGAACATAAGCTTTTAGATACGTGTTTGGATCCGTCTGTCGGACCCTAAACAGACCCAAACACGTATCTAATAACGAGCGATGTGATGTACATTGCTTTTAATACGAAATACACATCGGCATTCACACGAGTGATGGCCGATGTGTGTCTCACTATGTCTTTCGGATCCATCCCAAGAATTGACATGTCAATTCTTGGTCCAAAAGACGCAGCAGGAGCCCTATTTTAAACCATAGGGTGCGTTTCTGCTGTATCCAATACGCAGTTGCGTGTTGGATCCGATCGACGCAGCGTTTTGGGATGCTTTTTTTTAATCCAACACGGATCCAAAATCGTAAAAACGCTGTGTGAATGGCCCCTTACACTCTACACTGGGTTCACAAGGATTTCAGATGTGTACAGCTATTGTACCATATGCTGTATACCAAATAGACTATAGTGTCTCAGCTATTGATCGTTTGCACAGTCTTCTAGCATTAAGCAGTTTGTTGGAGCGTAGATTGTGTATCTCTAGGAATCTTAGACAAAAGTGCTTCTACTGAGAAGGTTATGGGTAAAATAAAGGGTGCTAGTATACTTTAGATGATGGCACTGCTTATTGCTGGTGGTTGTGAAATTATGCTGATCTGTACTGTAGGAACAAACCCGAAGAATCATAGGATATGGCTTCATGTTGTGTGGCAGCACAAATGTTCTCAGATTCTCTGGTTTGTACAGTATACTCACTCAATGCCTTTAGTTGTATTTTTGTCTTGTTAAGCTTTTTCTAGTTTTCTTTTTCTATGACTATTGTCCGGACACCAAGAAAATGAAAGAATACATCTGATCTAGGATATTTTTTAATGGTTGTAGTTATCCAGAAGCATATGTTATTATTTTGCTGTCTGCAGGTGGCAGCATTGGAAAGCAATACAATTCCTATCCTTTTATCTGGTGGTTCTGCTGTTAATTAATTTACCCCTGATAAGACAGAGGACATAATCCTGCAGATTCTCAGCATTAACACTTTGCTCCCGAGTGCTTAGCCCTGAGTGACATCAACATGTCTGGGGAAATGGAATCTGTGTTAGTGCTCAGCCGGCATTGCTAGAAGTCTATGCCCATGTTGTGTAAACAGCATTAGCTCTGGGTGCTGACACAAGATCAATAGAAAGTGCATCCATACACTTCCAGCCCACACTTTGTTATTTACTTTTGGGTTGAAAGAACAAAGTGCTATTTCAGGTTAGACAGATGCAGAATTATTATTATTATTATTGTCATTTCTGAGCTGTCCTGCTCGATTGCACATTGGGGAACAACATTGACACTGAAATGATGGCCTAGCACTGAGTTTAGAGGCAAAACAGGATTGAATTAGTCATAATGCGCTGAGGCTTACAGTGTTTCATCTAATACATATAAAGATGAGTGAAATTCATAGATTTCATTTTTAAATTATTGCATCTGTCTGACAGAACTTTTATTTTTATTTTGATTTTTTAACAAAAAAATTTCAGGTTTTTATTTCTTTGTAAAATGGACAAGGCATTTCTAATTGAATCAGACATGCACGATAAATATCTACTGTGACCATTTTGATCCAACATTTAACATATATAAAGAGCCAGAAGAGTACTTGTATTTGCATAGTCTGTCCGAGGTTAGTGTGCATCAGCGTTAAGCTGGTATTTTAGTCATTGAATCCATGTAGCCAGGGTTTTTTTCACGTAAAGCTGGGATCCCACCGTACGAGCGACCCTTTTTAAGGGCTCCCCCCCTTCTTTCTCAAGTGTATGAGGCTGCATCAAGGCCTCCTTTTTTATAGGCGTACCTTTTTCATATGACTTTATGGTTGCAAACTACCGTGTTTCCCCGATAGTAAGACACCCCCGATAGTAAGACGTACCGGTGTCTTGGGGAGGTCGCCTAATGTAAGACGTCCCCCGGGAAAGTAAGCGTAGCGCGGAAAGATGACGTCCTGCCTGTGCCCGGGGTGAGCGGCGGGGGCCGGGGGCAGCGAGGAGGCGAGCCGGGGAAGGCAGCGAGGAGGCGGGGCGGGACACGGAGCAGCAAGGGGGCGGCGCGGGACACGGAGCACAAGGGAGGCGGCGGGGGGAGCCAGCGAGGGGCGGCGCGGGGGGCACGGAGGGGAGCGAGGGGGCGGCGCGGGAGACGGACAGCGGGGCCAGGTAAGTGTTTTTCTGCCCACAGTGGCCCTAAACCTGCCTAAGCTGGGCCTACTGCTTAGCTGGCCTATACTGTCTATCAGCTGGCCTATACTGCTTAAGCTGGCTCACTTTACTGTCACAGCTGGCCCTAATACCTGTACAGCTGGCCTATACGCTGCCTAAAGCTGCCCTATACCTGTCTACAGTGGCACCTTACTGCTGCAGCCAACCTATACTGTTACAGCGGGCCTATACCTGCCCTCTTATCATAGAATAGCCCGAACGTAAGCATACTGGACTTTTTGGGGTAAAAGACATGTAAGACGCTGTCTTACTATCGGGGAAACACGGTAGTAAAACCTATCAAATATTAAAAATAAACACAATTCAAATATAGGATTCACAAGAACACATTCAAGTTGTAATTTTCATTAAACCCTTTTGGAGCTAGTATATCGAATTTGAAGTCATTTCTAATGCAAAAAGTACAGCTCACATTCCAGCGAACTTGTCTATTGCGTCTTGCCGAGGATCCTCTCGTCGTAGTCCACCCTTCCGGGCTCCCCGCCAGCCATCTAATTTGATGATCCAACTTGCTTCTTTACCCAATAAGATTTTTTCTAAGGAAAAACCCTCTATATGATCTACTTGTTCCAACACACCACCAGAGTTCAGAGACTCTGTGGTGTTCTTCATAAAAAATATATTGTGGAACATAGACAAATCATCATAAATTATTTTTAATTCACTTTTGTTTATTCACATTTCATCTAAAAAGGGAATGGGTCATCAAAAATGGCTTATTGCTTAACTCACATTTTTATGTTAAACAAATTTTTAGGAATTTTTCTGTTTTTTTTTTAATTTTCCATATCACTTTCTGTGACGGCTGGGTAGTGGATCCGCCGGACCACCGCAAGCGATGGTAGTTAAGCCACGCCAGGGAACGGAATCTAAGTAGCCCCCGGTATTCACCAGAGCCCGCCACAAAGCAGGATGGACTTGCTGCGGCGTGAGGCTACCAGGTCGTTCCCCCTGACGTGACTTGCTTGCGGTGGCGGCCGAGGTGCAGCGTGGTACAGAATTGTAGTCCGAGAATCGTAGTCGTGGGCAGGCAGAAAGGGCAGGGGAGGCGGCAATGGTTCGTGGTCGTGGACAGGGAGAGGGTCAGGGCAGGCGGCAGAGGTTCGGAGTCGGGAAACGTAGCCCAGAGGTCTGGTACACGGTAAAGCAGGAACACTTTAAG
>JAODAL010076593.1:0-13572 GCA_025379985.1 Phyllomedusa bahiana | reverse complement strand
TCCCCCTCGCCTCCCCCAAATACAGATGCGAGCGGGCTTTTTCTTTCCCAAAAAAAAAGCCGTCCTGCCCTGGCCAGCCAGTGTCATCTAAATTTCAAGCGCGTTGTTGCATTGTGCCCGGGAAAAAAGTCCATCTCACCCCCGGACATGGACTAGTAACGGCCAAGGGCCTTTTTTTTGGGGCGCTCATGGGTGAGCGGGGTGGATGTCTCTGGGGGTGGGGTGGCTCCAGGCTCGGCGCCGCTCTTCAAAAACCGCTGGGTGGTGGGGCTTTTCCCCCCCAAAGGTCCTCGGTGGCTACGTGCCCAGAGACACCAGGCCGTGTTGAAATTAATCTGCCTTGGGCCCGTCCCCCAGGTCAGGAGGGGTGGCGGCCTCGAAAGGGGCCCGACCCTGGTGGGTGAAGAACTTGTGAGGAATTTCAAATCCAAATTTTTTTCCCCCTTAATCTACTCCCACATCCTTCCTCACAACCTTTTCTTAAAAATTTCAAAAAACTACCCCCAAAACCCCAAAACCACACCACCCCCCCCCACCCCCCCCCCCCCACCCCCCCCCCCCAACCTTTTCATTTTACTCAACACCTTTAATTAACCCCCCCCCCCCCCCCACATTTGGCAGCGCGCAATGCCATTAGCATTTACGAAGTGACATGGTGACAAGCAGCGGTGGGGAACACGGGTGTGCCACCGGGGGGGGAGCAGGTGAAAAAGCTCGCACCACCCTTGATTTTTTAAAAGAAGCCACCAAAATGGTCAGTCGGACAATCCCCTTGTCAGCATGAGTTTGGGGTTTATTTTTTTCGGAACGATCGTTGGACATTGAAACAAAGGTCCCCCAGCGACGAAGAGGGGGGGGACACAGATGCGGACACGGAGCCTTTCTTCCGTAAAATCCACCCCCCGACGTTTCACAATTTCATCGGTCTTATTAGGCAGGGTTTTTCGGGTCCAGGTAGTGCAAGGTGGGACACCTCAGGGTGCATAATTCAGGCAAGCGGGGTGTTTGAAGCTGGCCGGAGGCGCGGAGGAGGGGGGGGAGGAGGGAGGTTTTATAGCACCGAGCCCCTCCTTGAAAGGGGTTTGGGCAAAATTTGGGAGGGGAGGGGGAGATGAGGAAGATCAGTTTGTGTGCCCTCGCCCGAGCTTGGAAATCAGGCTCCTCTTACATGAGTGTTGGGGATGCTCCTTTTCCTCCAACTGTTTCTGCTTTAAAGGCTCAAAATGAACAACAGTTACTGGGTGGCCACCCCCCTGGATCCCCGGTACAAATACAAAAATCAGCACTTTCTTCCACCCACCCAAATAGAGAGTAAAATGCAGGAAATGGAGACCTTGCTGATTGATCAATGGAGACATCTGTTGCGTCTGCTTCACATTCCCCAAATGTCACGGTGGAACAACATCAGCGACGTGACAGCAGTTAGAGTGCCAAGTAGGGGGTAGCGGCAGCAGCAGGCAAGGTGGCAGAAGCCTAATGGGTGACCTCTGGCAATCTTTGTTTCCCACCTCACCAACACATGCAATGAAAGCGCACACATCCAATACACAGAGATCAGCTTAAGATCATGGTGCACGACTATCTGCGTCTCAACACCGATGGTTTTTGCATGTGTTCCGGACCCAATTTGGACTTTGGGTATCCAAAAAATGGGACGAATGGCCCGGCTGGTTGTACGCCATAGAGGTGTTGTCCTGCCCAGCAGCCAGCGGTCATATCTGAGCGGACCTTCCGACAGCTGGAGGGTGTCTTACAGACAAACGCACCCGGCTTTCCACAGATAATGTGGATCGTTTGACTTTCATCAAGATGAATCTGGCGTGGATCTCTGATGATGGTGTTGCCCAAATGCCGAGGTCACCAATTAGTTGCCAGTCTACTTCACATTCCTTTTCAAACAGAAATGGTCCTCTTGAAATGTTTTTTTTAAAATGATCATTTCTTACTGCAATTTTATTCTTCTTTTCCTCTTTTATTCTTTTACTGTGAGGAGACTGTAAAAGACAGCAAGGTTTCATGACAACACCGTATTCCATTTACTCACTTTATTTTAAAGAAGTTTTCGCATTGTCAATGGTTTTGGGGTCATGTTGCTGTGAGTACAGCTATAATTATGGTCCTTTGGAACAGAAAATGGGGGCTTCTAAGTGGCATTTCTCCCTCACCAATTTTTAATAGTGGCTGAGAAGTCATATTTATAATTTTTTGGGTCATGTAGCTTTTGAGATACGCAATAATCATGGTCCTTTGTAACAGAAATGTGGCTTTAAGTGGCATTTCTCCCTCAAAATTTTTAACAGTGGCTGAGAAGTCTTTTTTTATAATTTTTTGGGTCTTTGCTGCTTTGAAATGCAGCAATACTACAGGTCCTATTATAAAAAAAAATGTTGTTTCTAAACGACATTTGTTCTTCACAATTGACAAAGTGGCTCAAGGGTCATGCTTTGAATTTTTGGGGGCATTTTGCTTTGAAATGCAGCAATACTACAGGTCCTATTCTAAAAATGTTGTTTTAATAGACATTTGTTCTTCACAATTGTCAAAGTGGCTCACGGGTCATGTTTTTTATTTTTGGGGGCATTTTGCTGTGACATGCAGCTATACTACAGGTCCTATTCTAAAAATGTTGTTTCTAACAGACTTTTGTTCTTCCCAATTGTCAAGAGTGGCTCAAGGGTGAGGGTTTGCTGTCAAAAAAGGAATAGGTAGGACACTGTTAATGGCACATATTGCAAAATGACTTGTTTTTGCAAGATCTTTAAAACTTAGCTATAACCCCTGTATTGAAAAAACCCCTTTTAATACATTGAAAAAAGAGAAACAAAACATGGTGGGTTCCATCCTATTTTAAAATGTGTTTTCTAGAATTAAACTACAAAAAAAATTGATGTACAAATAGTGGAAAAAAAATTTCCTGAATTGTACAAGGGAGGTCAGGAAAACTTGACCAGATGAGGTTATTCAGATGACATGGAGTATAGATCACGCACAGAGAAAAAATTAAAGAGACCATTTCCTCCAGCACGTTGAGAAAAATGAGAAAAAAAATGCCAAGATAAGGGCCCGGGTGTAACAGGAGCGTTAACCCCCAGATTCCAAAGTGAAGCTCAATTGGTCCACACTCTTTCGGAGGGGAAAGCATACCCAGGTTTGACTGTGTACTGAGGAAGGTGGGTTCCACCTTCCGTTCCCCACCCGCTTCGCATGAAGTTTTTGTTGCTGGTCATCAGGGCATTTCAAAGCGTGTTAATAGATGACGGACGCCAGCCGGGCTTCACCGCACCCACTGTAACTCCCGGCCCCCGGGTCATGCTGTGGCCAGAACAGGTATAGTCAATGTCCAGTGAAACTAAAATGGGGGTTGAAAAACCCTTTTTCCCGGGACTTTTTTAAAACTGGGGGTTATGCAGGTTTGGGGGCTCATACTGTGGCCAGGGCAGGTATAGCAATGTCCCGTGAAAATAAAATGGTAGTTGAAGCCCTTTTTTTCCGGGACTTTTTAAATTGGGGGTTTTGCGTTTTTGGGGGTCTGTGTGGCCCAGGACAGGGATATTCAAGTCCAGTGAACTAAAAGGTGGTTTAAAAAATCCTTTTTCCCGGGACTTTTAAATCTGGGGGTCATGCAGGTTTAGGGCTCATGCTGCGTTCCCCGGACAGGGATATTCAATGTCCCGTTAAAGTAGATGAGGGTTCAAATATACTCCCTTTTGGCATTTTTTTAATTTGTGGGTGAGCAGGTTTAAGGGTCTGCTGGGGTACAAGAAGGGGATGTGAATGTCTGTGCTTTTTTTCTGTGACTTTTATCCCTAAGTGTTTTGCCTAAGATGTAGCAGTACCTTTGATGTTGTGGATGTTAATTCTACTTTCCACCCCTGTTGGGTGTAAAAATGAAGGTGTTGTTGCTCTCCATAGACTTTAATGGTCATCGCTCAAAATCGAGTCATTAAAAAAACCTTATCGATGGGGGCCCGACTATCGACTATCCCCCGATGTCGTTACCCAACGTAATCGCTCAACATTTGATGAAATAATACCCTCCCCAACGGGTTTTCCCCAATGTTTGAAATAAAGTTGAGGGAAGGGAGTTTGTGGCGGGAAAAGTTGGGGCCCTTTCATAAGGATATAGTAAATTCTGTACAATCACCGTTTCTGCCATTAGAATTTGATAGGGTTGAAGGGCTCTTCAAATCTTTTCAAACTCATATATCTTGTAGTTGGGAAGGTCTAAACTGAATTGTTTAGAGGCATTTTGGTGGTGGAAACCGCTGGGTATGTAGCATGTAGCCTGGCACTGTCTGGATGCTTTGAGAGTTGGGGAGTATTTGGAAAAACCTCACTCAATGAGGAAACTTTACATACAATTTAGCACTGATCGGATTCTTGAACAGGTTGTCTAGTTTATGTCAATGAATTATATGCTACTGCAGTCCAATAAAATAAAAAAGCCTATACTCACCTCCCCCTGCTCCTCGAGTCCAGTGCGGGGTCTGCCTCACCATGTGTTTACCTCTGTTCTCTTCTGAACAGAACATTGACACTGAAGCCGCTGATTGGTTGTGGTTGTCATGTGCCACTGCTTACATCACCGTTCAGAGCTGTTCTCTTCTGAACAATGATGTCAGATTAGGCACCTGACTGCTGCAGCCAATCAGCAGCTTCAGCCGTGAGAACAAAGCTAAACAGAAGACCGGGGAGACCCAGCGCCGAAACAGAGGAGCAAAGGAAAGGGAGCATGTTATTATTATTATTATTATTATTATTATTATTTGCGTACCCTTTTTATTTAAATTTTTGTTTTGAATGGACAAACCTTAAAGGGAAAAGTCGGTGTTAATGCGCCTTAGTGACAGAGGATATAATAGGGAGAAAGCTGGCTCTGTGATAAAAGGACTTATGATAGAGAGAGAGAAGCTGGCTCTTGAAAAATAGGGGTTATGTGATAGAGGAGAGGGATGAGCTCTGTGTATATAGGGTAATGTAGGGAGAGGGCTCAGCTCGTGATTATAGGGTTTATGATAGAGGAGAGAAGCTGGCTCTGGGTATATGGGTTTATATGATAGAGGAAGAAGCAAAAGCTCTGTGATATTGGGTTATATGTAGTGAGAGAAGCTAAGCTCTTGAAATATAGGGTTATGTGATGGGGAAAGAGAAGTGAGTCTGTGATTAGGGTTATATGGCAGAGGAGAGAAGCTGGATCGTGATTTATAGGGTTATTGATAAAGGAGAGAAGCTGTGCTCTGTGATATAGGGGGTTAAGATAGAGGAGAGAGCTGAGTCTGTGATTTATAGGTTTGTTGTAGAGGAGAGAAGTGAGCTCGTGTTTATTTGGGTTTTTGTAGAGGAGAGAGTGGCTCTGTGATTTTGGTTTGTATGATAGGGGAAAAAGTGAGTCTGTGAATTTTGGGGTTTTATGAGAGGAGGAGCTGAGCTCTGTGATATATAGGGTTATATAATAGAGGAGAAAAGCTGAGCTCTGTGATATATAGGTTTTATGATAGAGGAGAGGAGTGAGCTCTGTGGTTATAGGGTTATATAAAGGGGGAAAGAAGCTGGTCTGTGATTATGGGTTTGTTGATAGAGGAGGGGAACTGAGCTCTGTGGTTTTTGGGTTATATGATAGAGGAGAGAAGCTGAGTCTGTGTATATAGGGTTATTGATAGGGGAGAGAAGTGAGCTCTGTTTTATATAGGGTTATTGATGGAGGAGAGGAGTGAACTTGTGTTTTTGGGTTATATGATAGAGGGAATGAAGTGAGCTCTTTATATTAGGGTTATATGATAGGGGGAGGAAGTGGCTCTGGATATTAAGGTTATATGATAGAGGGTAAAGCTGAGTCTTTGTATATAGGGTTATATGTAGAGGAGAGAAAGCTAAGATCTGTGTATTATAGGTTTATATGATAGGGAGAGTAGGGGCCCTTTTTTGGAATATGGGTTGTAGAAGGGAGAGAAGTGGCTCTGTGATTATAGGTTTGTATGATAGAGGAGAGGAACTGAGCTCTGGGTATATGGGTTATATGTAGAGGAGAGAGCTAGCTCTGTGAATATAGGGTTATATGATAGAGGAGGAAGCTGAGCTTGTGAATATAGGGTTATATGATAGAGGGGGAAAAGCTGGCTCTGTGAAATGGGGTTATGTGTGAGGAGAGAAGCTGAGTTGTGATATAAAAAGGTTATATGATAGGGGAGTGAAGTGGGGTCTGTGATTATAGGGTTTATGATAGGGGAAAAAAGCTGGCTTGTGTTTATATGGGTTATATGATAGGGAGAGAAGCTGGCTCTGTGAAATTAGGGTTATTGATTGGGGGGGGAAGTGAGCTCGTGATATAAAAGGTTATGTGATAGAGGAGTGAAGCTGAGCTCTGTAAATTTTAAGGGGTTATATGATAGAGGAGAAAATAAGAATCTTGATATATAGGGTTATTGATAGAGGAGAAAAGTGGCTCTGTGATTTTAGGATTATATGATAGAGGAGAGTAGCTGAGTCTGTGATATATAGGGTTTATATTTGGGAGAGAAGCTGAGCTCTTGATATATGGGTTTGTATGATAGAGGAGGGAAAAATGAGCTCTGTGGTATATGGGTTATATGATAGAGGAGGAAGCTGAGCTTTGTGACATATAGGGTTATATGATAGAGGAGAAAAGCTGAGCTTGTGATATTGGGGGTTATGGGGGTAGGAAGCGAGTCGGGAAATATATGGGGTTTAAAAATGATGAGGAGAGAAGCTGAGCTTGTAAATATAGGTGTAATGTAGAGGAGAGGAATGAGCTTGTGGTTTAGGGTTATATGATAGAGGAGAAAAGTGAGCTCTGTGATATTGGGGTTATATGTAGAGGAGAGGAGCTGAGTCTGTGGTATATGGGGGTATATAAAAGGAGGGAGAGAAGCTGAGCTCTGTGATATTAGGTTATATGATAGAGGAGAGGGCTGAGCTCTGTGGTATATGGGGGTATGTGATAGAGGAGAGAAGCTGAGCTCTGTGATAAATGGTTTATGATAGAGGAGAGAAGCTGGCTCTGTGATATATAGGGTTATATGAGGGGAGGGAGAGGAGCTGACTCTGTTGATAAATGGATTATTTGAAGAGGAGGGGAGCTGAGCTCTGTGATATATGGGGTTATATGATAGAGGAGAGAAGCTGAGTCTGTGAATTAGGGTTTTTGAGAGGAGAAAAAAGTGAGCTCTGTGATTATAGGTTATAAAAAGAGGAGGAAGTGAGTCTGTGATTAAAAGGTTATATGAAGAGGAGAGAAAAAAAAAAAAGGGAAAAAAGAAAAAAGCTGAGCTTTGAATATAGGGTTGTAGTGAGGAAAAAAGCTGAGCTCTTGAATATAGGGTTATATGATCGAGGAGAGGAGCTGGCTTGTATTATAGGGTTTATGATAGGGGGAATGAAGCTGAGCTTGATATTAGGGTTATATGATAGGGGGAGAGTAGGTAAAAAAAACCCGTGTATATAGGGTTATATGATAGGGGAGAAAAAGCTAGCTCTGTCATTTATAAGATATTGATAGAGGGAGAGAGTGAACTTGTGATATTTAGGGTTATAGATAGGGAGAGAAGTGAGTCTGTGATTATAAAGGGTTTATGATAGAGGGAGGGGCTGGCTCTGTGTAAATAGGATTAAGATAGGGGAGAGAAGCTGGCCTGTGGATATAGGGGTATATGTATGGGGAGAAGCAAAGCTCTGTGATTATAGGGTTATATGATAGAGGGGGGAGAACTGAGCTCTGTGTATTTTATTATTTAATTATTTTATTATTTTTTATTTTAAAGCCCCTTTTGATTCCAGGGCGTGAAAATTCGAGGGGGTTACTACATTACATAAGTAAAAGAGTACAGTGAAAAGGGGATAATGACTTTGGGCATAAGAGGGAGAGGGGACCCTACCTGGGGGGCTTACAATCTAAAAGTTGGGGGGAAAGAGACAGGAGGTGAGGGGCAAAAAGCTGTGGGGAAGTAGTGACAAGTTTAGTAAAGGTTATGGGCAAGCCTGAAGAAATGGGTTTTAGGTTGCTTTGAGCTGGTGAAAGTGGGGAGAGTCGGGGTTTGTTGGGGGCGTGATTCCGAGTGTGGGTGAAGCACGGGAGAGTTTTGGGGAGACGGTTGTTGGAGGAGCTGAAAAGGGGGAGAGAAGGGAAAAGGGCCCGTGAGGAGGGAGAGTGCGTGGGGGGAGATATTTGGAAATTGGGCAGAGATGTATGGAGGGGGAGGTCAGGAGAGCCTTGGGTCATGGTTGTAGCTTAAAATGAATTCAGTAGCTTGAAAGAATATGATGAGGGGAGGATGGTTTTTGTGATAAATGGTATATGTAGAGGAAGAAGCGAGATCTGTGATTATAGGTGTGGGGGTTAAAATGCAAAAAATGTGTAATGTTGCTCAATAAGAAAGTTTGTGAAAAGAAAATACCAACTTTCCCCCTTTAAGCCCATACGATTCCATCTATCTTTTGAGGACGATGATTGTGCGAATTGGGGGCATTAAAGACAAAGGATTCCTGTAACATCCTGTCTACAAGCAACTGAGTTTGACTACATGCCCCAAGAAGCACGGGTGATACAACCAAATTTCTTTCTGCCTGGCAAACTTTGAATCATAGGAACTTTGTGTCAACCCCCCTATGGATTGTCCACTGACGGCTCCCGCCCCTGCTTTCCCATATAACTATGTGTGCTCGCGAATAAGGTAAATGCAGGGGAAAAGTTTAAATCGGAAAAACCTGTCTGACTCTTTCTTTCTTTGGGGCCGGCCCTCATAGACACTGATTTGGAGTATGGGGGGGAACAGGGCCCCCTTGTGCTTTACGACCCCGACAAACTTGGACCCCAGATGGGACGTGGCTAAGGCAGATCCCCGGGCCCCCGAGACCGACAAAAGGACTGCGAGTGAAAACCCGGGAGCATCAAAACGGGACTGCAGCCCCCACGAGTCACGGAATTGATACATATTTTTGTATTTTTTCTGCCCTTGGCCATTTTGATGTTGTCTGGTTAGTAATTTTTTGCCCCTTTGATCTGTGGGTGGTTAATAAAGGATGTCATGTAAAAGGATCTGTATATGTCCCCGCCCGAACCATGCTGAGTGAGGTGGTTAAACGGGTGGTCATTTTGAGTCACTGAGCTGTTCCCCCAGTATGGTTTTTTGTATCAATTTCTAACTATAGCCCCCCGCATCCTGAAGAGATTGTGGGGTCTTTCCTTTTCTCAGCTTCTTCCTCTATATTAACCCTTTTTAATCCAGACTCAGCTTCTTCCTTATCATATAAGCCCATATATCACAGAGCTCAGCTCCTCCCCTCTTTTTATATCCCCCATATACACGAAAGCTCAGCTCCTCTCCTCTATCATATAACCCCCATATATCCAGAGTCAGCTTTTCTCTCTATCTATAAAACCCTTATACCACAGAGCTCAGCTCAGATCCAGCCTTATAAACGTGGTGCCTAATATCCTGTCTCACCATGTAACCGCCCCCTATTTCCAGTCAAGAAAAAGAGAAAAAAGGGGAGCCCCCAAAAGGTACGGGTAGTGCAAGATTGCGGCGTTAATCAGCCACATATTAGAAATCCAGTGGTCCCCAACCCGAACCCTTTTGTCATGATGCTCCGCCGTTCCTGTTCACAGTTGTGGATCTTGTAAAGCGTTTTCAGTGCCCCTTTTCATGAAGACCCCAAACCTGTTTCCCTTCCCCTTCAAGGAAACCCCAGTCCCCGGGAGCAAAAACCCCCAAAAGGAGCGAAAAACAGTCCTAATCAATTCACTCAAGCTAGGGGGTTTTTTACAACCATGGATAGGGCCCTCCGGGATGTCACTCTTCTTCGATGTGGAGATTATCCTGGGGGAAACCCCTGAGGTATGGAAGCGAATCTTTTCCCCTACTCCAACATCTCCACAAAACTAAAAACTGGGTGCTAAAGATAAACTACATTGGTGTCAAAAAGGTTATTTCCCTAGGTCTTTGCATTCCCCAAGGAATAGAATCTGCAGAAGACCGGCCCTTCCCAAAACCAAACCTCAAGTACCCAGGAACTCAGACCAACCCCAGTCATTTTTAGGTTGATCACCTACTGTAGAAAATGGTACGGAAGCATAAGGGAAATAGGAACCCCCCTCTACGTTGCATTAAAACCAGAGGCCCAATTTTCGAAGCCCCCCCCCAACCCAAAAATCTGACGAAAAAACAGAAGCATGCTTTGTGGCTCTACAGGCAGCTGTCTCAAAAGCTCCAGCCTTGGCCTTCCAGGACTAAACCAAACCGTTCAACCTATTTGTTTCGAGTCAGATGGGCACGCCTTGGGTCCTACTCAAGACCATGCTGGGAAACAAGCCCTTGGGGATACTATTCAGCACGTCTGGATCCCGTTGCTCTTACAGCGCCAACTGTTAAAAATGTAATGCCCCACGATTTAACTGGATAAGACCCAGACATCGTTCTGGGACATGATGTAATTATTCAGGCCCCCCATGACCTTGCTGCTGTCCTACAGCAGACCTTGCCGAGATTGATCATCAGGCCATCTACGTTCAGGTCTTTATGCTGCCCTCCCAAAGTGTCTTTCAAGCGATGCCTGTCTGAATCCCGCCACTCTTCTTCCAGACGGGGGGGATGATGATGACAAGGAAGGAAAGATCATAGACCATGTTGCCTTTAATACTGGCAGAAAAATCAATCACCGCTACAGTGGTGATGAAGAAATTCCCCAAGGGTCTCACCTATGGAAGATGGTTCAAGATATGCTAAAGAAGAGGGATTTTCATACAGGATTTGCAATAACCACAGAAAGGAAGAGGAAATCCCCCGACTTTTCAGCTCAATTGCAGAACTAAAGCTCGGAAGAGGCCTGCAAATGGGGTGAAGGCAAGTGCAAATATATGGACTTTCTCCGATTGGGGTACGGCATTGCCCGATTTTGGCTAAAACTGGAAGAAAGGGATTTCACAGCCGCGGCCCTGTGAAGCTGAGTGCAAAAAACAAAATCCCCGTTCAGCCCTTGAATGCCCAACCCAAATAGCGTCCCCGGAGTCAAGGTTGGGAAAGTGAAAAGCGGGGAAACCAGAGGGAACCCTATGCGACAAGCAGCCAAAAACAGGGCCCTAGGCGCCGGTCATCCCCAAAGGGGTGGATAGGAAGCTGCTCTATTATGGCGATTACAGAGCTCAGGAAGAGAGGTTTTTCCCCCTCAGGAAATGACCACACCGGCTGAAGCTGTAAAACCCGGAAAATTTAAAACAAAGGAATTGATCCAAATCCAACTTTATTGCAAAAAGGGGAAATTTTATTGTACATAATCCATAAGTCCAAAAACCTGGACAAAGTGTTTTTGACTAATATTTGAGTTTCGGTCAGACATGACCCTTTTTTAAAAAGTCATCAAATAAAAATAAATAAAACTACGTGGAAAAAATTTAAAAATTTTACACAGAAAAAAATTCAAAAGAAAAAAAAAATTAAAAACATGTTGTTAGATACGAATATATTGCATGTATAGTCCCAAAAGGATAATTAAGGCAATTAAAGGAAAAAGGGTACATTGTGGCAAAATGGAAAATTTACAATGGTTAAAATTTGAATTGCTATAATGTTCTTTTTGGTAAAAACCCTTGAAATAATAAAAAAAGTCAATATAAAAGTCAAAAATTTGAAGGTAAGGATAGGTCATATAATATTGACTTTAACATTGGCCCATCTTATGTAGAGATACAGGGATTCCATAATGATAAAGGGGGTAAAAAAAGACTACATGTTTCACCATACTGTGGTAAAATGGGGGGTCTACATAAAAACAAATGAAAACCCCTGGGATGTAAATAGAGGATGCTATTAATAGAAAATGAGATAAAACAAACAGTAGCTGTTATGCCCTATTACGCCCTAGGAAAAAAAAGGGGGGGGGGGAAGAGGGGGAAAAAAAAGGGGGGTTTCTTCCCATTAGTGAGGGGTGGAAAAAAGAGTAATGGGCTGGTCGCCTAGTGAAGCAGGGACGGATGAGGGGTAGGTATGGACCCCTTTTAAAAATAGTGGTGGGATTGGTTCCGGTCGCCCAACGCGCTCGTTTTGGGAGCCGGAAGTGAGCAACGGCCCCGTGTATGATGAGCCCGAGATGGCCATGGCAGAAGCACAAAAGTATAGTGGGGGAAAGGGGTACGGCCCCTGGCAGAAGCGCCGCGCTAAAATGTCGGATTACAATGAAAAATGCAAGGATACAGGTTAACCAGCTATATGTGAACTATCAGGGATAAAAAAATGATGACAATGGGGTAAAAGACAGAAACAAGGGATGGGATGAGGAAACCAAGTGGTGAAAATTAAGGGAAAATTATGTGAAGAAAAATTATGTGAGGAGGAAAAAAAAGGAAAACTAGGTAGAAAAGGCGGCCAGAAAGGGGCCTGAAATAAATGGAATAAAACTCTAGTAAGAACAGTAGATACTGGAAAAAAAAGGAAGAGAAAAAGAAAAAGAAAAAGAAAAAAAGGGAAAAAAAAAGTCAAGGGGGAAAAGGGTAAAAAGGAACAAGAAGAAAGGGAAAAACTATGTGCCCATCATGGGGGATTTCACCGTTTCATTTGTTCTATTGTTGCTGAAGAAAAAAAAAAAAAAATTAGCAAAAGTAATGAATACATAAAATTATGAAAATAAAAAATTGCATTCTCTATTGAGCCCTGAGGATGTAATGTGTCAAGTGTGTGGACCAATTGATTTGCGTTATTTCAATAATTTGAGGTGTTTTCCCCCCCCTGTGGGCTTTTTACTTGCTCAAGTATTTGGAATTTCAATTGGGCTATACTGTGTCTGCTTATGAAAATGTGGGGAATCGGGAGCAAGTTTTACCCCATAAATGTGGATTTGTGATTGACAACCTGTCTTTCTGCGCTGGGCTGTTTCCCCTATATATAAAAAGGCCACACGGAATTTTATGATATACTCTTTTGAGCTTTGCATGTGTAAAACCTTTGAGATCTATTTTCTTACCCGTCCGGGGTGTCTCAAAGTGTCACCTTTTTTTAACATTAGACAGTGACGAACGAAGACGGGGAAAAGTTCCCCCATTTCGGATGCAATCCTGACGCATTGGTTTTTTTTTTGTGAACCTATGTTTGCTCGACCAGTGTTTTTGATATTTTTTTGGTCTTTTGAACAAATGAGTATGGGTTTTTAAAGCCCCTCTTCGGATAGGAATTTCTGAGGAAACCCGGAATGGCACCCCGAGACCGGGGTTGAAGAACAAACCCGCCCCTGCCCGGAGAAACAAAAAATGAAAAAGGAAGGGTACTGTGCAGGGAAAATTATGGAAGTACAATGGATTGTTTGCCTCCCTAGGCGAAAGTTACCTGCTATTGCGGCTGGGCCCACTCAGAGGGAAAAAACCAAGCATGGTTATGTGCAGAAGCTGTACCATGCCCCAGGTATCGCTCCCTGAGGGCGGCCTACAATCAAGCTTGTTCGGTCTGTGCCACCTGAAAACCTCTCTACAGCTAAGTTCCCATGCTCATTGGCGAAACCCGATTTCCCTTCCAAAGGTCCCAAATGGACCAATCCAGATGTCAAAAAGGTGGGGAAAATACGGGTTTT
>JAODAL010076592.1:0-13572 GCA_025379985.1 Phyllomedusa bahiana | reverse complement strand
GCCAGGGGGCCCCTTAGGAGAGGTCAAACGGCCTGTGCTATAGCGCCCTGAGGAGCTGATGCACCCCCATACAAGGGGAAATTCTTGGAATTGGGGGACACGGGTTAAGGGCAATATTGAAAAGTGACTTGTTTTTGAATCTTTAACAAAAAAAGCACATCCCTGTAGTGAGAAAAACCCCTTTAAAAAGAATGGGACAAAATTTTCATAAAAACCCCACATTTCTAATAAGGACTAAACGTCTCAATTTTTGGGATATGTACACACACCCCTTACCCCTCCATGCCCTATTTGGCTGTTCCATTAACTCAAGAGGAAATGTTTGAGTATGTAGCAAAAAAGATCCCATGTCATTTTCATGAATGACAACACCAACAAGTTAATACTAGTGTTCCCTCCCAATTGTGGGTTTTGGGTGCCCTTTACCCTGGGGGGATGGCCTTTTTAGTCTAAACACAGGGGGGTATACGAAAGGGCCCCTCAGAAGCTGCCCTTAGGAAAAGTCCTAGTGGGGGTTCCCAAAAATCAGCTTTAGGAGAAATTTCAGAAGGGGGAAGGGCTGCTTCCATGCTTGGGATCCTCATTTTAGAAAGGGTAATAAAAATGCTTTTTGGGGGAATGGGCCGTTTCCCCTTTCCCTTTTTTAGAGGAAAGACGGCTTCGGGGAAAATAAATAGTTTAAATACATAAAAGGTCCATATGAAGATCTCTCCCAAGATTTATTATACCCGGGGCTGTATTGAACAAGGGGGCATCCTTAGTCTTGAGGAATGAAAGTTTCTACATAAACAAGAAAGGGATTTTTTATGAAAAGAGCAGTGAGACTTTTGACTCTCTCCAGAGGAAGGTCATGGGGAATTCCTAACGGATTCAAAAAGGTTTGGATACATTTCTGGAGCGTATAAAATAACAATTAGAGTGAAGGATTCTGGAGAAGGGGGCTGATACATTTTTGGAGCATAAAAATATAACAAGTTTATTCCAGGATTCTGGGAAGGGTCTGGAACATTTTAGAGGAATAAATAACAAGTTATAGTGACCAGGATTCGGGGGAAGGGTTGGATACTTTCTAGATGTAATAATTAAAAGTTAAGTGACCGGGGTTTGGGGAAGGGTCGGATAATTTTCTAGATGTAATAATATAAAAAGTTATGTGATCACGATTCGGAGAAGGGTTGGTACATTTCAGATGTAAAAATAAACAAGTTTTGTGAAAGGTTCTGGAGAAGGGTTTGGGTACATTTTAGATGTAAAAAATAACAAGTTATGTACGGGATTCTGGAGAAAAAGGGCTGGAACTTTCAGATGTAATAAAATAAAAGTTATAGTGCCAGGGGTTTTGGGAAGGGTCTGGATACATTTTAGGTAATAATTAAAAAAGGTTATAGTGACCAGGATTCTAGAGAAGGGTCTGGATACATTTCTAGATGAATAATAGAACAGATATGTGGGCCGGGTTCTGGGGGAAGGGGCTGGTACTTTCTAGATGTAATAATAGAACAAATTTTAGTGACCGGGATTTGGGAAGGGTCTGGGGGGACATTTCTAATGTAATAAAAAAAAAATCCAAAACCCAAAAAAAAGAAAAAAACTCCCTTTTTAGTATTCAACGATATACATCCACCCGGGATGATGCAGTCATGGGGGTTTTTTTACACGGCTCCGGGCGTAACCCCCGTAAATTTTAAAGCAAACGAAGGAGGAACCACTTGGCACTCTCCCAAACAACCCCGGCGCAAGCTTTTTAAAAGCAAAAAATTTTTCTTTATTAAAAAGTAATAAAAAAGGGGCATGCAAGCAAAAAACCATTTTTGGGCGACCAAACGGAGACACACAAGCAAGCAAGTCCCGCAGGTTGGTTGGACCCACGCGTTTGGTCACATGACCCTTTTTCTCAGGTACATGAGCATAATGCAGTTGCTTAAATTGACCTGCTGGTTACAAAAAATTACAAGTGCAAAAAATTTAAAAAATACTAATACTAGAATAGTAAAAAAATAAAAATAAAAAAAGGATAAGATGCAAATGCAAATAAAAAGCTAATAGATAAAGAAAGAAGAAAAAAAAAAAAAAAAGGAAAGGAAAAGAGGAAAAAAAAAAAAAAAAAAAAAAAGGGGAAAAAAAAACCCAGACAACCTAATAGGATTTTGATGTCCTTTCCGTATTGAGCCCTAACGGGACCTTGTTTCAAGGGAAAAACCCACCACCCCTCTTCGCTAAAAGCTTTCTACTGTTTCCTCCCGTGGGAAACTATAACTCTTTCTATCCCCTTTGGGAAAAAAGAGCGAAGTCCCACCATGTGCTTCAGCAAAATGCTTTGAAACAGCAGAGCATTTAAACAGACAATTGATGAGTGTCCGATAATGCCTGGAGCGAATTTTCAGATGCCCCGTGTACACCCAAAATACTGTACCTTGCAAATTTTACAACTGACAAGGACAAAACAATTTTGGGGGTTTTGCAATTAATATAGGTTTTTATCTAAAAAGTTTTATTGTGCTATATGATGTAAAGGATGTTGCTTTATTAAAGTTGCACTTGGGGAATTTTATGTCACAACCTAAAAACCTATAGTGCTGAGCCAGGGGGGTGGGACAAGGGGGAATTAGATGAGAAAAAATGGGGGAGATCGGGAACCTATACTCGGGGCTTTGCGTGAAATAAATCTACTTTTTTTAAAATTCCTTGAAAAATGGATAACGAAGAATAGGTAATTTGTTTTTGATGATGTTCCGATTTTTTTAAAAAAGTTTGCTTAATTATTGTGAAAGTGATAATATTATCAGATGATTTGGTTTCCCCTATTTTTTTTTAAAAAAATAGTTTTGCCCTTCAATTTCATTTACCCCCTTGTGGCATGTTTTAATTGCCCTGGTTGAGTTCCTCTCTCTTAATTTTCCGACAGCTATTTGTTCTTGTAATTTATTTTTCCCCTGGGGGGTTATACTATTTCGTTTCATCCTTAGAGCTCCCCTATGGGATATTTTTTTAACATGTGGGGGATGACAAATAGCTTTAAAAAATGGTTTTTCTTTTACAGGGGCTTGGGAAAAGGTTTCACTATTATTTTGTTTCTTGATTTTTGTTAAAGTAACACCCAAAAAATAATTAATGGTCCCCAAATTTATTTCGTGGTAAAATCAAACCCATATTATTGTCTTAGATACTTAACAAAATACTGGACCGATCAGGCTCCTGTCCTTAAAAGGACAAAGTGTCATGTATCTGTGTACCATTTGTTATCTAAAAAAGGATGATCTTTTTAAAAGAGATTTTTTCCCCCAGGCTGCCATGAAATATTGGCCAGAGAGGGGAAAAAAAACGGGCCCCAGGGAGCCCCCTGTTCCCTGTCTAAAAAATGTTTATTAAACATAAAAAAAATTGTGAGGAGGGGGTAAATACTTACTGCCAAAGGATGAAACCTTTTTTTTCATTGGAAAAAAACTGTACCTGCATAAAAAATCTTGGGGCCGAAGGGGGGGCCATGTGGGATGCATGGGTATAACCCCACTACATCCATGATGCCAACCCCCGTGGGCCCAAAGACACCCTCTCTAGGTATACACAAGCTGTTTTGGTTTTTCTTAAAAAACCAGGCAATTTGAAAACAGGGGCTGTAGTTAAACGCCCCCACCACCCCAGACTCTTTTAAAAGAGCCTATCCCTGAGACGATGGGCCGAAAAGCAGGGGGAAAAAAGACCCCTTGGAATTTTTGTCGAGAATTTAAATAATCTGGCTATCCGGATTGCCCATCACGTCAAGTGTATATGGAATCCAAAAAACGACCAGGAGGGGGACGAACACCGTGGAACAAAAGGGGTGCAAAAAAATTACCGGAAAACACGGAATTTTTTTCCCATCGGTTAAAAATTTTTGCCAAATTGTTCGCAGGATGCATTTCAGTTTTACCAAAGGTCTGACTTTTCAGACGTGAAATTTTCCCAGGTCTACCAGACCTTGCTGGACTTTAAACCGTTTTGTCCGCCAAACACACTTAAAAATCTTTTTATTCCCTGAATTGATTATGTGGAAGTGCAGGATAAGATTTTTTAAACTTCTTCAGATTACACCAGCTAGGGATTTTTATAGGATTTATACCTGAATTCCATGTTTTAACGGGGATAGTCAGTTACGAAAATCCAAAAGGAATCTATACAATCCAGTGTGTTTTTAGGGAACAGATTTAGGTGCGTAACGAATTTTTTTTCCCCCATTAGCTCAAGATTACCTATCTGGGTATTTTCCAGGTGGGTGGAAGAAAGCTCTAACAAATTTTTAAATCGGAATTCGTTCTAAGGTTCTCTAGTAGTTCTAATCAAAATTTTTTCGGGGAACATAAACCCACTATGGCCCTTCAAAAATGAGAGATTAATCATTCCCCAGGGCAAAGGTGGGGCTGGGTCCTTTTAAAAGGGGATTTATAAACGAGAATTTTGTTATGTTGCAGGATCTAGAAGTTTTTTACGTTATGGGGATCCTACTAATGAAGCGAAAGGATTTGATAGCTGTCATTAATTTCCCGGCATTGTCACAGGTGTTTATCTAGTAATCTTGCAACTAAACTCAATGTTAAAAAACCCTATTATCCAATTCTACAGCTCTGCCAAAATTTAAAAGGGGTTTTTTCCCCCTGCTTTTGGCCCATCGTTCAGGTTTGGGCTCTTTAATGAGCCCTGGGACGGTGGGTGTTTGCAACTACACCCCCTTTGTTGTCAAATTCCCTGGTTTTTTAAGAGTACCAAAAGTTGTGTTTCAGAGAGGATTCTTGGCCGACTGGGGGGTCCGGGCTATATGTGTGTAGTGGGGTTATACCCATGATCCCACATGGCCAGGCCCCTCGGTCCTACAAGATTTTTTAGCGGGTACAGTTTTTTTCCAATGAAAAAAAGGGTTTCACCCTTTTGGCGTGAGTATTTACTCTCTCAAAATTTTTTTTATGTTTAATAAAATTTTTTTTAAAAGGTAACGGGGAGCTCCAGGGGGGCCCCCGTTTTTGCCATCTCGGGCCCAATTTTTATAGGCAGCCTGGGAGGAAAAAGTATCTTTTTAAAAGATCATCCTTTTGTAGTTGTATCAAATGGTAACAAGATACTAGACGACTTGGCCCTTTTATATGGAAGGTACCATGACTCGCCCAGTTTTTTGTACAGTATCTTAATGAAAATAATATGGGTTTGATTTTTATCCGAAATAAAATTGGGGCCCTTTAAATTATTTGGATGTTATTTTAACAATAATAAAGACAACAAAAAAATAGTGAAACCCTTTTCCAACCCCTGTACAGAAACACCTTTTTAAGAGCTGATTTTTTTCACCCCTCACATGTTGTAAATAATATCCCAGAGGTGAGTCAAAAGGGATGAAACAAATGTACTCCCCTGTGAATTAAATTCAAGAACAAATAGTCTGTCGGAAGTTAACGGAGGGGATACTAAACCAGAAATTAAATCATGCCCTAAGAGGGAAAATGAAATTGATAGGTCAAATATTTTTAAAAAAAAAAAATAGGCCAAGTCATCTGTAATTTTTCACTTTTACAATAATTTAAAAAACAATTTAACAAAAAGTGAACTCATCAAAACACACTTTCCCATTCTGTCGTTAAACCATTTACAAGGTTTTTAAAAAAAAATAGATTTATTTACGCAAAGCCCCGGTAAGGGTTTCCCCTATCTCCCCCATTTTTTTCACTAAATTCCCCCCTCTGTCCCCCCACTGGCTCAGCACTATAGGTTTTTTTTGGTTTGGCATAAAACTGCCAAGTCAACTATGTAGTAAAGAACATCCTTTACATCATTACAACAATAAAACTTTTCAGATCAAAAAACCCATATTAATTGCAACACCAAATTGTTGTGTACCCTTTTCATTGTAAAAATTTTAAAGGGACAGTATTTGGGTTTATACGGGTCATCTGAAAATTTTGATTTTGGGATTTTTCGGAACTCATCAATCTGATCTGTTTTAAATGCTCTGCGTTTAAAGATTTTGCTGAAAAACAAGGTGGGACTTCGCTTTTCTCCTAATAGTATAAAAGAGTTTTAGTTTGCCACGAGGAGGAGACACATGAAAAGCTTTTGCGAGAGAGGGGGTGGTGGATTTTTCACCCTTTAAACAAAGTCCCCTTGGTCTCAATACGGAAGGACATACAAAACACTATTGGTTGTTGCAGGTTTTTCTTCCCTTTTTTTTTTTTTTTTTTTTCTCTTTTCCTTTCCTTTTTTTTTTTTTTTTTTTTCTTTTTATATCTATTAGTTTTTTTTTGCATTTGCTCTTTTCCTTGTTTATAGTTTTTACTTGTTTACTATGTCTATTTAGTATTTTTTAAATTTTTGACTTGTAAGTTTTGTAACCCAAAGGGCTATTTAAGCAACTGCATTTGCATCACTGTACCATGATAAGGGTCATGTGACCCGAAACGGTCGGTCCAACCCAAACCCAGGACTTAGCGCTTTGTGTTCTCTGTTTGGGGTCCATAGGATGTTTTTTTCTTGCATGCATCTTTTTTATCTACTTTTAAAAAAAAAGAATTTTGCTTTTAAGAAACTTGCTGCCAGGGTCTGATTTGGAGAGGTGCCCAATGGTTCTCCTTCGTTTGCTTTTAAAAATAAACAAGTTATAGGGACATGTATGAATTCCCGCACCTTTCCGCCCGTTTTTTTGGCGGAAATTTTATGTTTATGTCGGGGCCGGGGCGCGCTATACTACAAGTAAAGTCCGCCGCGCCTCGCCCGTTTTTTAGGCGCAGTGCGGGTCCGAGGCCAGTGCGGCGCTGCGCCTAAATTCGCCGCCCCGGGGGGGGTAGCGCACCATACATGCGGGCAAAAGTTCCCTGCGCCTCGCCAGTGTGTGTGGGGCACATGCGGGACATGGGCGCAGGCGGGGCTTAGGGGCCGTGCGGGACTACGCCCAAAAAAACAGTTCCGATGGAGACGGTGGAAACAGCGAAAAATTTACATTCGGTTTTCCGGGGTATGAATCAAAAACGCCTTTATAAAGTTTCACATTCTCGGAAAAAAAGCTGAAACCAAAAAATAAAAAAAAAAAACATAAAACAAAAAACACTTTCCAATTCCAATTCAAGAGTTAGGATATTTGGAAATTGCCGGGAAATACAGTAATTCAAAAACAGAAAGCTATTCTGATTTGGTCGGCTAAACAGCCAATCAGAATAGGAGGACAGTGAACCATTAAAAAAATATGGGGAAGTTTGACCAACAGAATCCACCCGGGGTTTCAAAAACTGTAAAAATCTGAAAAGAGCTGATTGGTTTAAATACGGGGGCTTGGCTAGCTCACCAATCAGAATAGGAGCACAGAGACCCATTCACCTATGGAGAAGTTTTAAACCCAAACAAAACCCCGGCGGGATAATTCAAAATACGTAAAAAGACAGAAAGAGTGATTGGTGAGCTAGGGGGGCTTGGCTATCCCAGCCAATCAGAGCGCGAGCTATTCTCCCATTATAGTCTATGGAGGAAAAGGGCGCCGAAATCTCGGCACTCGTGCCGTCGGCAGAAGATTAAAAAAAATCATTTTTTTTAAGGTCAAACTTATCAGATAAAGACAGAACCCTTCTTTACAAATAAGGCAGTTAAAAACCCCAAAAACGGGTTTTTCCCGGACCGGCGCTCATGGGAATTTCAATAGGAGAAACGCGGGAAAAACAGTAAATTTAATTGTTTAACGCTTTTCATTGGTCGGAGAACCAGCCAATCAGAATGGGGGCGACAAAAACCCATTATATCCTTGGAGAATTTGGACCAAACAGATAGGACGACAGTGGCCCATTTTAACCTATAAGGAGTATTAACCCATCGAAAAGGAGCACAAAGTCCCATTTTATCCTATAGGAAATTTTTACCAATCAAAATCAAAGGCGGGAAAAATTCAAAAAATTCAGTAAAAAAGAATAAAAGAGCAGATTGGCTAAGCGGGGGGGCTCGTCCCCTTTTGCCAATCAGACCGAGTACTTTTTCTAGAGTTCTATGGGGAAAAGAAATTCTGAGCGCGCCTGTGATTGGCTAATTAAAAGAGGCGCGGTTATTTGGACAATGGGAGGCGAGCGACGCTCCTATGGGTTTTTCTAATCTCTGAAATCAAACTGTAATGGGCCAAAAAACAAAATTATAACACTATAGAAGTTGTACCCTGTTATATAAACGAATGATAATATGGGGGTAACGAAAAATAAAAAATTTAAAACAATAAAATCATGTTTATTTCTTTATTTTCGTTAGCCCAAAGGATCAATAGTATGGGTGTAACAAAAATTTAAAAAAATAAACATGATTTTTTTTGATTTTAAATTTATTTTCGTTACCCCATATTTCATTCGTTTTATATAAAACATCGGGGCAACTTCTATAGTGTTTATAATTTGATTTCGGGGCCTGTTTCAGTTTGATTTTAGATTGCATTAGAAAACCCAAAGGAGCGTCGCTCGTCTCCCCTTGGTCCAAAATAACCCCGCCTCTTTAAAATTAACCCAAAACAGGCGCGCTCCAAAATTTTTTTTCCCCCTAGAACTCTATGGAAAGTAGCTCGTCTTGATTGGCTAAGGGACGAGGCCCCCCGCCACTTAACCAATCAGCTCGTTTTGAAATTTTTTCTGTATTTTGAACTTTCCCCCCTTTGAAAATGATTGGTCAATTTTTTCCTAGGATTAAAGGGACATTGTCGCTCCTATTCGATTGGTCAATTCCCTCCATAGGTTATAATGGGCATTTTCGTCCTATTTGTTGGTGGTTTTTGCCCACAATGAGAATAGCTTAAACAATTTTTTTAAAAGACTGTATTCCCCGGGAATTCCTCATTTCAATTCCCTATGTAGCGCCGGTTCGGGGACAAAAACCCTTGTTGGGTTTTTAAAGCTTTTTTTAAGAAGGGTTCTGTCTTTATTCTGATAAGTTTTACATTTAAAAAATCATTTTTTTTATTTAAAAATTTCATGCCCCACGGCGTGAGCGCCAAGATTTTAGTGCGCCCTCTCTCCATGCTACAAGGGGGAAGTAGCTCGCGCCTATTGGTGGGATGCCAAGCACCCCCTAGCTTTTGCCCCAAACACTCTTTTCTGTGTTTTACTGTATTTTTAATTATCCCGCCGGGTTCTGATTGGTTAAACTTCTCCATAGATAGAAAAGGGTCTTTGTGCTCTTTTTCTGATTTGGGCCCAGCTAGCCAAACCCCCCTAGCTCACCAATCGCTCTTTTCGTCTTTTTACTGTTTTTGAATTTTCCCGCCCTGGATTCTGATTGGTCCCAAACTTTCTCCCTTGACTAGAATGGGGTTTTTTTCGCTCCTATTTGATTGGCCGAGCTACCAAACCCCGCTAGCTACCAATAGCTCTTTTTTGTCTTTTTATGATTTTGAATTATCCCGCCTGGATTCTGATTGGCAATCTTCCCCATAGGTTTTTTAAGGGTTTACTGTCGTCTATTCTATTGGGTGGTTAATGCCACCAAGAGAAATAGGTTTCCCGAATTTAATTACTGTATTTCCCCGGGAATTTCCCAAAACCTATTTCCGGATTTGCCCCGTTCTAGGGTTTAGGAAATTTTTTTTTTTTTTTATTATGTTTATTTTTTACGTTCAGCCCCTTTTTTGACAATTTTTCCGTTTTTAAAGGCTTTTTTTTCGGAATCATACCCTGGGCAGGGGAGGGGAGCCCCCGGAGATTTTCTGTCGGGGATTTTCGATCTGCTTCCTCCAGTTCGGATTGCTTCATTTTGCCTCGGGTCGGAGGTTTTAAAACCAAAAAAAAAAACAGGTCTGCCTGGGGGGTGGGGAGCGCTCCCACTGCACCTCGCTTTGCCGATCGCCATCGAAACATCCCTTTGGGAGTATTTCACGGCCCCCCTCCCCCCCCCCTTCATGCGGGGCGCAGCGGGGAAAGTGGCGAACACTGCCCTAACACAAATTTCCCCTGCGCCCCGACAGCGGGATTTGGGCCTGGGGGGCGCAGAAATTACCCCAAAAAAAAGGGGGGCAAAAAAGCCCGATAAAGCATGCCCGCCCAATGCCCCTTAAACCCCGAAATTTTTTTTTGATTTAAATAAACTCTCCCCAACACCACTCTCAAAAAACCATTCATTACAAAAATAGAACCAACGCTGACCCAACGTATTTCCAACAACTCCCGACATTGTCCAAAAAGAAAAACCCGGGAAAACCCATTTGGGAACATTATATTACATTAAAAAAAGGCTGTGGAGAGCATATCCAGTGCCCGGGAAAGGTGAGTGACACCCCAAAATGAGTTTTAAAAGGATACTCTTTTTACACTTTTTTTTTTACACTTGAAATGTAAAGCAGATCCTTAAAACTCCTTTACAAATGCACTGCCCTCCTGTATCCCTCATATTACTAATACACTAAAATCTTTTTATACTCCTGTATGCTAATATATTACACTCCTGTATACTCTTTGTATGCTAACAAATTACACTCCGGGTAACTAATACATTACACTCCGGGTACTCTACATATGCAAATACATTCATTTGGGTATGTTTAATACATTACACTCCGGTATACTCCTTTATGAAATTTACTTTTCCCACCCCGGGTATACCCCTGTATGCAAATACACACACTCCTGTATACCCCCTGTGTACTTTTTAATTACACTCCTATTTTGTCATTTATACTAATAACTAACTCCGGTAACCCCCGTTTTGCTAATAAAACTACATCCTGTATAACCTGTATGCTAATACATTACACTCCTGTAAATCCTGTATCTAATACACTACACCCTGAATACTCCTGTTTAAAATACATTTACACTCCGTATATTTCATTTTATACAAATACACTACATTTCCTTTATACCCCTGTATGCAAATTTCACTAAAATTCCTGTAACCCTGTGTACTAATATACAACATCCGTCCCCACAAATACACTTTTCCCCCCCTTTAAATACTCTTGTATGTTTAACATATTACCTCCTGTATCCTCCTGTATGCTGTATATTACACTCCTTAAAACTCTTGCTTGCTAATTAAATTACACCCCTGTATACCCTGTATGCTAATACGTTACACCCCCTTTAACTCCTGTATGCTAAACTTTAAAACCCCTTTTGGGTTTTAAAACCCCGGATGAAATACATTACACCCCTGTATGTTTAAATATTACACCCGGGATACCCCTGATCTAATAAATTTCATCCTGTACAGGGCCTGTATGCAAATACTTTTCACCCCCGGGTTCACTCCTGATGCAAAAACCCTTTACACTCCTGTATGTTTAATAAAATTTACACTCCTGTATACTCCTGTTTTCAAAAAATACTCACTCCTGTTCTCCTGTGCACTAATAAAATATACTCCTGTATACTCTTGTATGAATTATTATTTTTCCCTGTATACTCCTTTATGCAAATTATATTAAAACTCCTTGTAGACTCTTGCATGCTAATACATTTAACTCCTTATACTCCCCTGTATCTAATTACAATTTAAAACACTCCTGTTTTTTCCCCTAATCACACTCCAACTCCTGTTTTTAAACTTCCTTTGTTTTGCTAATACAAACCCCAACTCCTGTAAATCCCTCCTTTTTTGGTACTAATATACTACACCCCTGTATATCCTGTGCACTATTATACTTTATCCTGTTTTACTCTTGTAGCTAATATATTACACTCTGTAAAACACCTTTATGAAATTTTATATTACATCCTGTAGACCTTCAGGCAAATACATTACACCCTGAAATACCCCCTTATGTTTAATACATTAAAATCCTGTTGCAATACATTACATTTCCTTATACTCCTTTTAATGTTTAATTTACTTTTACACTCCTGTACACTCCTGTATGCTAAACACACCTCCTTTACTCCTGTATCTAATACATTACACTCCTGTCCTCCTGTAGCTAATAAATTAAACTCCTGTATACTAATACCTTTTCCTCCTGATACCCCGGGTTATGCTAATCCTTTTAACTCCTGTACACCCCTGTTTTCTTAAACTTTACACTCCGGGAGGGCAAATACATTACACTCCGTACACTACTTTTTGGGCTTTTATTTTTACACTTTCTGTTACTCCTGTTTGCTAAACATTACACTTCTGAATACCCCCTTTTATGCTAATACATTACACCCCCTTTTCACTCCGGGTTTGCTGAAACATTACACTTTTTCCCCCCCCCCCCCCCCCCCCCGCCCAAATCCCCCCCCCCCACACCCCCCTCCTTTTTTGCTAAAAATTACACCCCCTGAAAGTTTAATTTACATTACACTCCTTTTCATTTCCTGTTTCCCTAATCATTCCCTTTTACACCCTGTATGTTTAATACATTACATCCTGTATACAAACTTTACCCCTGTATCCCTCCAGTATGCTAATACATTCCCACTTTTTAAACTAATACATTACACCCCTGTAAAACCCCGGGTTTTGCTTAAACATTACATCCTTATACTAATACATTACACCCCTGTTTACTGGGTTTATGTAATACTTTACATTCCTGTACACGCCTTTTTGCTAATAAATTACACTCCTGTATCTAATACATAACACCCCTGAAATTACCCCCGGTATGCTAATAATTTACACCCCTGTATCCCTCCTATATTTTTAATCCCATTACCCGTATACCCCTGTGTACGGGACACTACATCCTGTTGTAATACTTTACACCCCGTATACAAATTTAAAATTACCCCCCTGTATGCAAATACATTACACCTTGTACACGCCTGTATGCAAATACATTACACCCCTTGTATGCAAATTTACTTTAAACACTCCTATTTGCAAATACACTACACTCCTGTTTACTCCTATATACTAATAAATTACATTTCCTGTATGCCCCTGTTGCTAATACTTTTCACTCTGTTCAAAATACTTTTAAAATCCTGTTTACTAATACATTACACCCCTGTTTTATTTCCGGGGATGCTAATTACATTAAAACTCCTGTTTCTCCTGTTGCTCCTGTATGAAAAACTTCTGTATTTTAAAATACATTACACCCTGTCTGTTAAAACATTACCTCCTGTATACTCCTGTAGGGCGAAAATTATCTCATTGCAAATAGTGGGTTTAATGACATAGTGATTGCTCTTTTGGGTTCTCTCCAAAAGGGGATAGATGGGGTTTTAACTAGCCCAGACACAGACATGAAAGGGCATAGGGAGGACTTTTTCAGCCCTGGGGAGGTTGGGGGGTGGGGGGTTTTTCGTTTTGTCAGATAATGTGTAATAATACTTACACCTCTTTGCCATACCCTGAAAGAAGGAACTTTTATCAGCCCCCTTCACGTGTGGTGAGAGTTTACACTGACGCCAGGACAAGGGGGGAGTCCTCCCAACCTGGGGGAAGTTTAAACAAATTATAAAAAAAAAAAAACAACCCCCCCCCCCCCCCCCCCCCTAAAAAAAAAAAAAAAAACCCATTTGAAAATTGTTGGAAACCGTTTAAATTCCCCAAAATCACGGGGGTTTGGGGCCCCGGATAAGCAGAAATGGATGTGGGGGACAGGTTTTTTGGGGGGGGGGGGGGAAACCCAGGGCCCTTTTTCATTTTTTTTGGGAGGGGGGTAAAACT
>JAODAL010076591.1:0-13572 GCA_025379985.1 Phyllomedusa bahiana | reverse complement strand
TTTAATTTTCCCAAACCCTTTCCCTCTGCCCTTTCCCCCGGGAATCCTTTGTCCCCTAGCCTATGCGAAGGCGGGTTTGAAAGCGGGAAAAAACAATTCCTGCGGAAACATGTAGTCTTTTCCCCATAATTAATTTTTTTTTAATTTTTTTAGTTATGTTTTTTTTCCTTGTTTTTTTTGATCTTTGTGTGGGTTCTCGGGAAAACATGAGGGAAATGTAAGTGGAGACTATTACCAAATGTATTTCTGTTTTAATAATGCTTTGTTCAGAAAATAAAGAAGATATTATATATAGATCTTGTAAACAAGTTACTCTAGGTTATCGGCAATCTATCTTTACCCTCTCTTATCTGATTACTCCAAGCTGTCCATGACTATGGTAAGTAACTCCTTGCTGAATCTTATCTCTAGCTCGTTTATCTAAATTGATGACAAGTTTTAAGGCTTAGAGCTCTGTACCTTGTGGGGTACAAAGATTATAACCCTTTCCTGCATATGTAATTAAACGGAAATTGCAAAAGGCCAAAACTAAATGCTGTAAAACCCAGCCCACTTTAAATGGGGGCTTTTGATATTAGGCTATTTTTTTTTTAGCAGTAATATAAATTTATTCAAAAAATTTTTGCCCCGTTATTTTCGGACACATATTAAAAACTTTTTAAGCAAAAAACAGAAAAGAAAAACGTGGAAATATTTAAAGTTTATTTGGCCCGGCTAGAACTTGTTTTAATAAAACCCCCCTGACCCCAGACATGCCCTTGGCGGGGCTTAAGGCAGTGGAGGAAACCTCCACAACCGTTGCCTTTTTAAAACCCCTTGGGTTTTACGGGAAGCGTTCCCAAAAGGGGGAAATTAAAAGGTTTTCCCTTTGCTCTGTGGAATGATGGAAAAACCCGGTCACCGACAGATTTGGGGAAAACCGGCTGCACAGTCGGGCTCGGGGGGCCCAAAGCGTCCCCCCCAGGCCGTCGGGTGTATGAAGAAAGTGTTGGGACGCCTTTTTGTGTTTCCAAATCACTGCCTGTGTAAAATGAAACAGTTTGAAAGTTTTAGAAATATATGAATATGCAAAATAAAATTGTGTGAAAAAAAAAAATTTAAAAAATTTTTTAAACAGTTCTCCCTTCAGGGGAAAATCAAAAAAAAGTAAAAAAAAAACAAAAAAAGTTTTAAAAAAAAGAATAAAAAAAAATAAAATTTTTAAAAAAAAAATTTAAATAATTTAATAAAAAAAAATTTTGTAAAAAATTTAAACGCCCCAAAAAGCCCTACACATATTTGGTATCCCCCAAGGACCGTAAATAATTTGTAAAAAAAAATTTCTAACAAGTGTAAAAAAAAATAGGGCGTTATTTTTTAAAGGTGTTTTAAATTTTTCCCCCATAAATTAAAAAATTTTTAAAACAAAGGCCCTAAAAAGGGCTGCGTTCATTGAAAAAATAAAAAAGTTACAACTTTTTTTTAAACGCAAGGAGGCCAAAACTAAAAAATTTTGTTTTGGGGTCTTTAAAATATTTTTTCAGGCTTTCCCGGGTTAAAGGGGGGTTAAAACAGGGAAATTTTCCCTTTTTTTCTCATTTTCTATTTTTCATTTTTTATTAGAGGTTTTTTTTATAAAAGATGACGTTTGCTGTTCCCCTTTATGGTTTCAAATTTTTCGGGAAAATTTGTTTAGGGAAAAACTTCTTTAAAATAAGGGGAGGCCAAAAGTGGAATCATTACTAATTTTTTTCCCAAATACTTATAATAACTTTTTTTATCATATTTGCATTTTTGGTCATATTTTGAAATAAACTTTAATTTTTTTTTCTTTGGGCTTTTTTTTGGGGTTTTTAAATAGATCCCTTGCTTAAAAAAGAAACCTGATCTCCCCACTTTCCTGAGTTCTTTTCCCTCTGTATCCTCTTTTTCCTTTAAAAATTTCTTTTAAAAATTTTTATCTCTTTTTATTTTTCCCAAACATTTGTTAAACTAGGAAATTTTTTAGTTTTATTAATTAAATTTTTAAAAGGGACCCCTTTAAAAAAAAACACTGGGTTATAAAAACTTGGCGTTTGTAAAGGTTATTGCGATGGGTTTTCCTTTGAGTTTTTGAACAGTCCCCAGCCTAAATTCGATTTTTAATTTTTTACATCAAAAAATTATTTAATTTCCCCCGGTGTCAACTTGAGTGTGAAACGGAATTAAAAGTGAAATTTCCATGAATTCGGGAAACTTTCTTTTCCATCCAAAAAAATGGGGAAACATCACCCAAACAAAAGCGCCTCCCATAGAACTATTGGGGTTTAAAAAATAAAGATAAAAAAAATATGTTTTTTTTTCCAAATGGCGAAAAAAATTTTTTTAGAATACAAAAGATCAAACGGGGAGCCCCCATAGGGGCCCCCTGTAGTGTAGAAAAATTTTTCCTGTCCAAAATTCAAAAAAAAATTTTTGAGTAATTTACGATATTTTAAGAGTGTCATAAAAAAAATTTTTTTTTAAAAAATGAATCTTGTTGGTGATTTGTTTGGTTTCCTGGCATAATACCCCCTTCTAACTACCCCCCTCCCTTTTCTTAAGGAAAAATTATTTAAAATTAATATTTTAGTAAAATTAGTAGACGGGATTTCCAATGTGATATTTAAATATGTTTTGAAATTTTAAACCCCTGAAAAATTTCGTGTAAAAAAATCTGTTTATTTATTTAATTTTCCCCCACTGTGTTTAATTTTTTTTCCAATTTGGTTGCAAAAAACTGATCAATAAAAGTTGTAATGGCTCCCAAAAGGGGGTTTTAAAACTTGGGACATTAATTGGCCTACCGGGGGGGGCAAAGGAAGCGATTTTTTTTACTTTGGGCCTTTTAAAAAAAAAATTTGGGTACACGAGGAGGGATCTCCTAAAAAGAAACCTTCCTTTTTTTTCTCTCTTTAATTTAAACTTTTTCATTTATTTGGTTTTTCAGTTTTGGTTTCTTTTTGGTTTTTTTTTTCTGCGGGGGGATCAAACGTAGTTTTTTGTAAAAAGGGTTAGGATTATGTTAACTGTTAAAAACCCTTTTTCTTGAAAAATGTAGTAATCTTTACCCAAAAATTTTATATTTCGCACCCCCTTGTCCGTTTTTTTTTTTAATCCAAAAGGAGGGACGGATTTTAAGGGTTGTGTAGAACAAAAATTATTCAGTTTTTACTAAGTTTATTGGGACCAAAATAAGCCCTTTAATTCAAAAATTTTTTTTCTGGGGTTTTCATTCGGCTCTTTAGCGTTTGTTCAGGAAAGGTCTTCTATATCCTTTTTTTCCCTTTCCCTCCCCTTTTGAAGCTTGATCTTTTTTTTTGTTTTGGCAGGTTGTAATGCCCCAGTTTGCCCCCAAGACCCTCTTTTTGTACCCATTTTCAAAAAAAATTCTTTATTTTTCCCTCTAAATCTTAAAAGAAAATACTTTTCTTTTTGTATTAAATCGTCCAAGCTATTAGAAGATTTTTCCTCGGACTGTTAGAACCCCCCAAAATCCTGAGCAGGAAGTGTGAGTTGAAGCGGGGGTTGTGGCTCTTGTGAACAACATGGTGAGACAATTCCTTTAACCTATCTTTTATTTTGGGGGATTGTAAAAGAAAAACCACCCCAAAACACAGGGAAAGGAAAAAAAACAATGCCCAATGCAGATGTTATATTTGATTGGTTTTAAGGGCCATTTGCAAGGAAACCGTACTTTACCATTGGGGCCCCATGCTGCCCATGGGGGAAATACAATGAGAACATCCCAATTTTTTTTTTTTCCCTTTTCAGGACTTTAAATTTGGGACAAACTCTTTTTTCAAATGTTTAAAAATAAGGTTTAAAAAAGTGTTGTAATCAGGCATAAAAAAAAAAAAGCTTTTCTATAGCCTTTTTCTACTTTCAAAAGCAGAAAGAAACATTTCCCAAAAATTATCATTTTTGTAAAAACATTTGGAAAATCAGGTAATTGTCTTACACTTTTCAATCCCAAATAAATAAGACAAAAAACTTGGGGGTATATGTTTTTAAGAAGAGTCAGATTTTAGTGATTGAAATTGGGGTTTTCAAATGCAGGAAAACAATTACATTTACCGGGTTCACTGTTTGGCCAGAAAAAAAACCATTAAGCGGGGGGGAATGCATTTTTTTCCCTTTTTGTTTTGTGAATTTTCCTCCCCTTACTCGGATAGCTAGTATTTCCCCTTTTATTTTTTTTCCCCTTACCGGTTTTATATTTGCTTTTGCATTAAAGATCTTTGTTGACCCCTTTCCAATAAAATTTTATGGACTTGGGGAAAACACCCCTTTTGTTTCCGGAGTCCCTGTTTGTGTGCCCAATTTTAAACTGAAAGTGCTATCCCGAAAAAATTTTATTTTTTAAAGTGGAAAAGTTTAAAAAATTAAGAGGTTGCCATTTTAGGTTTTTGATCAAAAACAAATGTGAAAGTTCCCTAGTTTTTTGGACATTCAGAAAAATGTGAAATTTGTGTTTCAATATGTCTGGAGGTGTCTAGTTAAAACCCTCTATTACATAATTTAAGGTTTCAGATTTGCCATTTGGGTTTTGGGGGTAGAAAGGGCTGTGTAATAGGGGGAGTGCAAAAATTGGCACAAAACTTCAAAATAAATTGTTCAAGCCCGGTTAAACATTATTATGCCCCAACCCTTTGGGAAAAGAAGCTGGGAAAGGGTTTTTGGAAGAAAATTTGAAAAAAGGTAAAGGTAGGTTGTAAAAAATGACTGACTACTGACTCCCCAAGTGCTTTTTAAAAGGCGGGGAGTAGTCCATAGGAAAAGTTTCCAAATAGAGAAAACATGACAAATTGGGGTGGTGCTACAAATGCAAAGAGGGGGAAACCAAAAAACCCGACCCGCCCGCTGTCTTTTGATGGGGGGGCTTTTCGGGCCGTTAAATGCGGGGGGGTCTTTCCCCGTCGCTGCAGACATCGGTTTCCCGGAAACGATTTTTGTGGTTTTCCGACCCCGGGCGGGCCTGTTGTTTAAGAACGAGTTTGTCCTTAAAGGGCCCTTTTCCCCACCCACAGCCTCTGCAAGCCCCGGTAAAAAAGGGGAAACCTCCTTTCCCCCGGAGTTTAAACCCCTTTTTCCATTGCCATGGTTAGGGGACCCCCCAGCATAATCAAAGAGCTTTCCATGAAAGGGGGATTTAAAAAAAAAAAAACCAAAAAAGGGCGACATTTTAGGGAATCTCAAAGGGTTTTGGGCGCACCTTTCCCCCAGTTTCCCAGGGAAAATCTGCCCCTTGATTTTTTGTGGGGGGCCCGGGGGGGGCCCCGCTCATCATAGCATTTTAAAGTCCCCCGGCCTCGCCCTGTTGTTCGGCGCAGTGCGGGGCTGAGGCGCGTGGGGGGCTGCGGCCTTGTTTCGGCGGCCGGAGGTTGTGCGGTCATATGCGGGGAAAAAAGTCTGCCGGGGCCTGGGCCAATGTGTGTGGGGCGCTTTTGGGGGCCCCCGAGGCGGTGCGTCGTACAGGGGGGAAAAAGTTCCCGGGGGCCTGCCAGTGTGTGTGGGGAAAGTGCGGGGGACATGGGCGAGTGGGGGGACTTAGGCCCCGGTGGGGGGATGCCCCGAATAAACATTTTCCAAAGCGAGACAGGCGGGGAAGGGGGCGAAAAAATCATTCCAATGTGGGGTTTGGGCGAATTTATAAATTAAAAAAATCGCCTTTAAAAGGCGTTCAAAATTCTCAGGAAAAGAGCTGAAACCTAAAAAAAATAAAAATAAAAAAAACAAAACCCACTTTCCAATATCCAATTCGGGAAATTAGGATATTGGAAAATTTCCCGGAAAAAAAACAGAAATTTCAAATTTAGAAAGCAACTGATTGGTCGGCAAAAAAAGGGGCCAAAATCAGAATGGGGGGGCGCAGTGAACCTTTTTTAAAACCTTTTGGGAATTTTTGCCAATCAAAAACCCCAAGGGGGGAAATTATTTTAAAAATTTTTTGTAAAAAATGCTGAAAAAGCTGTTTGGTTAGCTACCGGGGACTTGGGCTAGCTAAGCCAATCAAAAATAGGAGCGACCAAGAAAACCATTTTTGCTTAGGGGAAGAAGTTTGGGAACCAAAATCAGAATCCACGGCGGGGCAGTTAAAAATATTTAAAAAAATGCTAAAAAGGGGTGTAGGCTGAGTTGCGGGGGGTTGGGGCCTAGTCCCCCAATCAGAATGGGCGACAGAGCCCCTTTTAAAAAACCTTTTGGAGAATTATTAAACCAATAGAATGGAGCGCAAAGCCCCATTCTTGGTCTATGGAGGGTTTAAAACAATCAGAACCCACGGGGGATAATTCAAAATACATTTTAAAAAAAAAGACAGAAAAGATTTTGATTGGCTGAGCTAGGGGGAGGGAATGGGTTTTATCCCGGGCCCAATCAGAGTGCAAGCTAATTTCCTCCCTTTTTAGTCTATGGAGGATGGGTCCCAATGCAATTTCTGGGGCGTCGGGCCCCTTTGGGGCAGGGGGATTTTATGAATAAAAAATTTATTTTTAAAAAATGTAAAACTTTATCGGGAAAAAGGGGCCGAACCCTTCTAAAACCCTAGGATAAATTTAAAATCCCGAACAACGGCTTGCGCCAAAGACCGGGAAAAAAAGGAAATTTCAAAATGGAGATTGCCGGGGGAAAATACAGAAATTTTCCCAAAATTGGTAAGTTTTCTTTTGGGGGGGGGGGCCAAAAGGGCCAGCCAATCAGAATAGGAGCGACAAAGACCCTTTATATCCTTTGGAAATTTTGGAACCAATCAAAAATGGGAAAGCACAGTTGGCCCCATTTAACCTTTGAAGGAGTTTTTAACCCAAAATCGAATGGAGGGGACAAAAGTCCCATTTTATCCTATGGAGCTTTTGGGGAAAATCAAAATTTTCAAAAAAGGGACAGTTAAAAATTAAAGTAAAAAGCAAAAAAGGCTGTTTGGGCTGGCTAGCGGGGGCCCCCCCTTTGGTTTATCCCCACCCAAATCAGAGCGCAAAAAATTCTCCATTATAGTTAGGGGAGAGATGGGGGCTTTTGAAATCTCGGCCCCCGGCGCCCCGGGGGCGGCATGAAAGGTAAATTAAAAAAAATTATTTTTATTAAATGAAAAACTTTTTTAAAGGAAAAAGGGAGCCAAAACCCTTTTTTTAAAAAATTAAAGCTTTTTTAAAATCCCGAACAAACGGGGTTTTCGCGAGACCGGGGGTAAAAAGGGTTTTTGAATAAAAGGAATTGGGGGAAAATAAGTAATTAAAATTTTGGTTTAACTTTTCTCATTGGTCGGCTTTAACCCGCAATAAAATTTAGGAGCGCAAATGCCCCATTTTAATTTATGGAGGGGGAATTGGGACCAATCAGAAAAAGGAGCGACAATTGTCCTTTTTAATCCTTTTTTGGGGGAAAAATTGCCCAAATAAATATTAAAGCGGGACAGTTCAAAATAAAAGTAAAAAGAAGAAACGAGCTGTTTGGTTTGAAGGGGGGGGCTGGTCCGGCCTTAGCCAATCAGGCGCGAGTATTTTCATAAAAGTTCTATGGGGAAAAAAATTTTTAAAGCGCGCTCTGTTATTGGCAAAAGTTAAAAGGGCCCCGTTATTTGGCCCCAATGGGAGAGCGAAGCGACGCCCCTAGGGGTTTTTTAATGCAATCTGAAATAAAACTGTCATGGCCGAAACAAATTAAAAACCGTACAGAAGTTGAAACCGTTTTCGGTTTTTTAAAACGTTTGAAAAATATGGGGGTAATGAAAAAAAAATTAAAATCAAAAAATCATTTTTACCCTTGTTTTTAAAATTTATGTTTTGGTAAATTTTTGTCTCCAATAGGATAAAATTGGGACATTGTCGTTCCTTTTTGTTTGGGTTTCCAATTTTTTCCCATAGGATAAAAAATGGGCCCATTGTCGCCCCTTTTCTGTTTGGGCCCGGGTTTTTATCCCGAAAACGAAAATGTTTAAACAAATTTAAATTACTGTTTTTCCCCGGAAATTTTCCCCTCTTTTTTCCAATTCCCTATGTAGCCCCGGGTCTCCGGCGACAAAAACGCTTTTGTTCGGGTTTTTAAAACTGTTTATTTTTTAAAAAAGGGTTCGGCTTTTTTATCGGGATAGGGTTTTTACTTTTAAATTAAAAAATAATTTTTTTTTTAAAATACTTCATCCCGCACGGGGCTGAGCGCCAAATTTTCAGAGCGCCCCATCCTCCAAGCATAAAATTGAAAATTTAGCTCCCCCCCTTTCTAAATTGGGCCCTGGGTTAGCCAAGCCCCCGCTAGAAAAAGCCAATCAGCTCTTTTCTGTCTTTTTACTGTTTTTTTTGAACTGCCCCGCCCTTTTGTTTTTGTTTGGGCCCCCAAACATCCCCTAGGATTTTAAGGGGGACTTTGTCACCCCCTTTTTTGTTTGGTTTAAATTTATTTCCTTCATAGGAAAAAAATTTTGGGCCACTGTGCCCCCTTTTCGTTTTGGTTTCCAAATTTTCCCCTTAGGAAATAATGGGACTTTGTCGCCCCTTTCTGATTGGTCAAAAAGTTCTCCAAAAGTTTTAAGGGGCCCTCTGTCGCTTTTATTTGATTGGCTGAAGTAGCCAAGTCCCCGTTTAGTTAACCAATAAGCTTTTTCAGCTTTTTTATGTATTTTGAACGGTCCCCGTGTTATTCGGGTTTGGGGTTAAAATTTTCCCCAAATTTTTTATAATGGGCCCTTTGTCGCTCCTATTTGTTTGGCCGAGCTACCCAAGCCCCCGCTAGATCACCCAATCAGCTTTTTTCTGCTTTTTTTTCCCTTTTTTTTTGAACGCCCCGACATGGTTTTGATTGGTTTCAAAATTTTTCCCATAGGATATAATGGGTTTTTGTAAATCCCTATTTGTTTGGGGCCCGAGTCTGCCAACCCCCCGCAAGCTCACCCAATCAGCTTTTTTTCCCCAAATTTTTTATTTTTTTTTTTTAATTTGCCCCCGCCGGGGGGATTTGATTGGTCAATCCTTCCCATAGGTTTTAAATGGTTCACTGTCGCTCCTAAACCCGATTCCCCCGGTTTATGGCGACCAAAAGAGAAAAAGGTTTCGGAATTTTGAAATTACTGTATTTCCCCCCAATTTCCCAATATTCCGGGTTTCTTGATATTGCGCCGTTTTTTGAGGTTTTTGGAAAATGATTTTTTTTTTAAAATTTTGTTTTTTTTTTACGTTTTAGCTTCTTTTTGACCCCTGTTTTTTCCCCCTTTTATAAAGGCGTTTTTTTCGGAAATTTATACTCTGCTAACGGGAGCGGGGGGCGGCCCGAGATTTTGTTTGCCCATTTTCTATCTGCTTCCTGCATGTTCCGTCTGCTTCACTTCGCCTCCCGCCGGAGCATTTTTGATCAAAAAAAAACCCGGGTCTGCTTGTTGGAGTGCCGAGCGCCCGCACTGGCCTCGCTTTGCCGACTTTGATCGTACAGGCCCGGGGGTTTTTACCAGCGGCCCGCGTCCCCCCCCCGGGAAACCTAAACCCCTGCCCCCAAACCCGGGGCCCCTTTTCCGCACTTCTTTGGGGGGCAGCTGAAAGTTTACGAACAATGAGGCCCAAACCCGATTCCGTGGGGCCGGGAAATGGGATTCGGGTGGGAGGCGGAGAAAACGCCCGAAAAACAGGAGATAAAGCCCGATATTTAAAGTCCCCCAAAGTGGGGATAAAAAAAAATAAAAAAAAAATTTATTTAATTTAAAAAATTAAAATTTTACAGACATTAAAACCCCCAAAAAAAAAACTTTTCACCAATTTTTAGATATCCCCCAAAACTGTTTAAAAACCCATAGAAATAATCTACACAAATTTTTAAGTGTGAACTGTGGGAAGGTGTAAAAAAAGGGAAAAAAAAAAATTTAAAAAATTAAAAAAAAATTTTTTGTAAAATTTAAAAGTGAAATTTAAAAAAAATTTCCCCCAAAAAAACAATTGCCCTGAATAAAACGAGGCTTCATACAACTGTGTCATTGAAAAAAAAAAAAATTTTGGGCCCTGTTAAAAAGCAAAAAAGGCCCCAAAAGTTTAAAAAAAATGTGGGGGGTTATTTTAAGTATTTTCAGGCGTTTGGTTTAAAGGGGGTTAAAAGGGTCGGGGGAATTTTGAGGCGGGGAAATACATTTTGGGTTTAATGAAATTTCCCAGAAAAGGCCAAACATTTTAGCTGTTTTTGATGGGTTTCGTTTTTGGTCTTCAAAAAGTTTCCCATCCCCCGGGGGAAGACAATCGAAAGAAATGGGTGTATGTGTCTTGTAGGTATGGTTTTCATACCAAAAAAAAAACCCCCCCCCCAAAGGTTTCCCCCCTGGGAATTTCCCCTTTCCCCCGGGAAATTTAATTCCCCCCCCCCCCCCGAAAAAATCCCCCGCCCCCCCAAAAGGGCCATTGCCCCATAAACCCAAAAATTGCCCCAAAACCCCCCAAACCAAAATTTGAAAATTTTTCTTCCCCCTTTGGTTTTGCAGGGTTTTGTTCTCTGTTTGTTAGCCCCTGAAAGTACGGGGTTCCGGGGACATGGGGGGCACCCCCTGGGGGGGGGGGGCCCCCTCATGGGCCGGCCCATCCCGTACGTGCGGAGAGGTAAAGGGGGGGGGCCCCTAATCCGGGGGGGGGCGGGGGCTTGGGAAGGGGCGGCCCTGGTGGCTAGAAAAGGGCGTACGGGGTGCATTGGGGGGAGGGGCTCCCGGCTGCACTCTGTCCCCCGCAGTGAGGGCCCCTGGTTTTTGTAAAGCCCCGGCACCGGACCCGGGGCCCCGGAGCGCTTAACCCCCTGAGGTCCCCGGGGGCCCCCGCATTCGGCACCCCAAACCCCTTCGGGGGGCCCTTTTCCGGGGCGGTCGAAAATTGCAGTTCGGTCAATGGGGAACCCCAAATTGGCGGGGGGCCCGACGGAAGCGCGACAGGTTTTTTTGGGTCTGGGGGTGGCGCCGGTTGGGGTTTCCCTGCATCCGGGGACTTTTCCCCGGCGCGGGGGTTTTTCCTTTTGGGAAAAAAAACCAGGTGGGGGGGGCCCCCAACCAGGGAGCGTGGCCGAGTGGGGAAACCCAAAAAGATTTCGGGTCGAGGAGCAGCCCCCGGTTTTCCAAGGAAATGACGCCGAGGGTTTTGGGGGGAAACGGCAGGGCCCTAGTGGGTTGGTGCCTGAGTTGTGGCGTGGAGATCCCCCTGGGGACTTCCATCGAAAGCTTGGGGGGAAGCGTGGGTTTGGAGGTTCATCGCGTTCCAAAATCAGTGGACCTGGGAAAAGACGGGAAATTTCGAAAATTTTTACGACAGTGTTCCAGAGCGTGGAGAAAGGTTTTCGGGGAAATTTGGGGCAGCGTTTTGGCTGGCGGGGCCCACAGTTTCCCGTGCAGCCTGGGTGGGGCTTCACCCCAGGGTTTGGGGTCTTGTGGGCCAGGGGCGAAAGGGTCGGGTGGCGGGGTTAGCCCCGGGGGTTGGGGGAAAGGGGTTGGGCTTTGGAGGGGGTTTGGGTGGGTTTTTTTGCGCGGGTTTTTAGCCCCAAATTCCCGTGTGAAAGGGGGGGGCCAAAAGTTTCCCCTTTCGGCCGGGGGTCAGGGGGTAGGGTAATTGGGGTTTTCCTATTCCCCCTCCAAAAGGGGGTGGGGGATTTTGGGTGTAGGGAGTGGGTCAGCGGAAAGGGGGGCCCCATTTGTCGGGGCCCAAAACAGAGAGGATTCAGGGGAAATTAGGGTGCCCCTTTGATGTTTAGGATTTTTAAGGCGAGGTATATGTTTGTTTTGGGGGCCCCGTTGGGCACCCCACTTAAAAAAGGGGGGTTAAAAGAATTGGAAGGGACAAATACTTTTCGAAATTTTTTCTCTTTTTCCCTTTTAGTAATTCAATTTAGCAAAGGGTAAAGGGGTGAGGGGAAAAAAAAGAGGAGGAGGAGAAGGGAAAAGGTGGGGGTTTAAAATCCCGCAGTTTTTCAAAAAACTGGCTGAGGTGTTTGCCATTTTAAACGCAGCGTCGGGGGGGGAAACCCCCTGAGAAATTGGGGCCCCTTTTTTTGTACTTGGATTTCCCTTTAGGGGGGGGCCAAAAAAAGGGTTTCGGGGGCCCCCCCTGGAATCCGGCCCACAAATGGAACAATTTTGTCAGAAAAATTTGGGTTAGGCTAGGGTGAGGGCCCCGGGACCCCGTTAGGGGCCAGCCCTTTCGGGGTTTGGACCCAGGGGGTTTTATTCAGAAAGAGGGGTGTTGGGGTTTTTTTGGGGGGGGGTTTGCGGGAAATTTAAGGAAAACCCAATGTCTTTTCGGGACAGTCTCCCGTTTTTAAGCAGTTTGTCGAGGGTGCAGTGGGCCTACCATGGGCATCCTGGGGGCAGCGGAAAGGGCGGGGGAAAAAAAGGGGGGCCCTTCGCAAGGGATTTACCCCCATTTGAACATTCTCGCGATGGACCCATTCATAAAAGGTATCCGGTTTCAGTCGGTGGCGCGCTTGGGGGAGGGGGGTTTTGGGAAAGGGGTTTTCCCAACCCCCATCCCCCCCCTGGGGTTTTTTTTTGGGTTTTTAAAAAATTTTAGTTGTCGTGTTGCACCCCGGGGGGGGGTTTATGGGAAAACCCTGGCAAAAGGGTTTGGTGGCTTTGGGGGCAGGTTGGGGGCCCGTTTGCTTCGCACCCGGGTTTCCCTGATTTTGTGGTCTCCCCTTGGGGTAGTCCCAAAAAGGGGAAACCAAATTATATTTGGGTTTTAACCCAAACACTTGTCTTTTCCGGGGGTTTGTCGGTTCAACAGAGTATTGGACCCTAAATTTATTTTCGGGGGTTTATATACGTTTTTTCGAGAAAGCCTTCTTTGGGGTTCGGGGTTTCCGGTGGTGGGGTGTTGAGGGCCCAAAAAACGGTATCGAATCCGCCTTTGGTTTTATTACCGGTAAACCCCGGGAAATAGTGCCCGGCTGTTGGGGTTTTTTTTTGGGGGGGGTCATTTTTCCAAAGCGATCGGTGTTTCCCGATGGGGTGTTCCATTTCTTGCTTTTATTTTGAAGAATTTAGTTTGTTTTTGGAATGGGGGGTTTGGGGACGTTTCGATTTTTTAAACATCTGTTAAATCCAATTTTTTGGGACGTTTTTCCTTTGCTTTGGGCCCCAGCGGACTAAAGGGTTTGGGGGGTCGTTTTTGGAAATGATGCAAGGGGTTTGGGGGAAATTTTTGGGGGTTTCCCAAATAGGCTGGGGGAAGAAGGGGGGCTTTATTTCGTTTAAATTTTCCTTGGGGCTTTATGCTTGATTAATGTCATGGAGGTCGGTACCGGAGGAAAAAGGGGGGTGGACAGAGGGGGGGGAATTTCAGACTCCTGGGTTTGCAAGAAGGGTTGACGCTTAGGGCCCTACAATCTCTTTTGGGCAAGATGAATTTTTGCTTCCCGGTTTATTCAAATGGGGAGGGTGTTTTCATGGCGGGTTGGGGGGGGGCAATGGGGGGGGTGCAGGCTTCCGCACCATTTTTTCGGTTGACAAAAGGGTTGAAGGGAAGATTTGAAGGTGTGGCGGGTTTTTTTTCGGGGCCACAATAAAATGGGCCTTTCAAATTATTTGGGGAAAAAGTTTTTAATTTAAAGCAGACATGAGGTGTTCACTTG
>JAODAL010076590.1:0-13572 GCA_025379985.1 Phyllomedusa bahiana | reverse complement strand
CCCCACAGAAATCGCTGTAAAAAAAATCGTTCTTCAGAAAGCGCTATCCCCCGCCGACCTTTCCCCTGTCAGTACGTGAGAGGAGTGTGACCCCAGGGCGCGCTCGGTTTATATAGTGCGGTGACCAACAGAACCCCGCCGGTCTCGTTTGGGTTTCTCTCTCCAAAAGTCATCAGGCTATCCCCCTTCTTCCCCAGATGCTTTGCCCCATGTAGCCCATGTCTCGCACCCAAATTTTATAAATCAAAGCCACTTTCGTTCACCCCAATTACCCCAAAGTTCGACTTGGGTCCAACCGAAGTTTTCCTGAAATTCAAAAACAAAATTCCAAAATTTCGTTAGAATCAATTCGCCCATCTAGTTAAAATGGGGTTTTTTTGCATGAGGTGTAAATTGGTCCCTAGAGCTTTGTCTTAAATTTAACGGCCCCTGCCATCTTTCCCATGCAATGGGGGCCCAAAAAACCTGCTGCTGGTATCTATCACCTTTGACTGTAAGTGTAGCTTTGTATTTTTTGGTTCCACACAAACAAAGATGCAAGACGGCCCCAGGGGATTACTGCCAACTCCCTTTTCCCCCAGATTATTCCAACGGAAGGAAGATCCCTACAACTCCTTAAGCTTGGCGGGGCTAGCAAAAGGTACAAGCGTAATTATGGCAAAATAGAAGTTAGCGCACTCACCATTGCATAAAAAACTTCTTTAATTCAAAAAGACAGCTAAGATCACGGATGGTGGTAAAAGAAAGCCGACGACCGTTTTTCGCGCTATCACGCTTTGCAAGGCTTGACGGAAGGGGACGACAGCGGTCTTTAAACCACCTCCTTGCCCGGTCAACCGGGTACAAAATAACAATTAACCCGTACATAGAAGATTTAGATACAACTAATATAAATATCTCCAGGAACGAGGATAGATCATTTCTTCATTTAATCCTAGAAAACCCCATGGGCCTCCCTGCGCAGAAATCCACTGCCCTCACATTGCAAGAGTTTTTATGTTTATTAAAGCCCCTCCTGCATGTACGATTCTCTGTATACCCGCAAATGAAACCATAGAGGGGTCATTTTTATGAGCCTCATTCATATGTCAAGAATCTAGGAGCTCCTTTTTTTTTCTGAGGAATAGAGGGGTCTTGATTTTCAAAAAAAAAAAAAAAACCCAAAAAGGAAAAAAAAAATGGCCTTAAAAAAAACTTTAAAAATACAATGATTATAAAAAAAAAACATATCATACAGACTGATAGTCTCAAAAACACAAAAAGTAAAAAAATACTCCAAAAATTAGGGACACATGTGGGACAGAAAATAGAAAAAATCCCTATGAAGCCCCGGCAAGGACTATTCGCCCTAGCTAAAAGAACAGGGGAAAAACGCCCCAATAAGGGCGGTCCTGGCAGGAGCCTGCCCTGCAAAAACACTTACCCAAAAAAAGACAATCCTATAGGTCCAAACCCAAACATGTTTCGACCCACCAAGGATCACATCGGGGGAATGATAAGGGGGGGGCCCAAAAAAGGGGAAAAAAAACCACGGCAAAAAAAATTGGTGAAATAGAATTATAACTAGTCCCACAAAAAGGGAAGGGTCCCCTCAAAAAAGCGTAAATTTTAAACTCACGGAAAAACCCAAGCAATTCAGCCCAAAATACGGGGGGCATGATTAGACAGCGCAAACAATGGGATCCCGGGATCTACAAATTTTAAAAAATATAAAACAAACAAGACCTCCCCGGGGGGAAAACACCAAAAAAATTCAAATTGGGGGAGAGATAAAATTTGGAAATCACAAAAACACTAATACATGGAAAAGCTTACCGATTACCAGATAAAAAAAATCCTGCAGGAAACGTTATTGCGGGGAAAAAAGCCGCCCCGCCCCCCTTGAAAGGGGGTTGTCCCTCGGGCCCGAGTATAGGGACCCCCGCTGACAAAGTGTGCGCTTATAAAAGGCGCGCGCCCGGATGGCCCCAAGATGACTTCACGGGCCCGCGTGGGGCGACGCGCGGCCCAGGGGGGGAATGCGTCCCGGGCAACGAAGGCGGCTTTGCGCAAAAAGGGAATGCCAGGGCATGGTTTAAACAAGTTTCATAGCAAACAGTGAAACGCTGTGAAGGGTAAAAAACCAGCCCCCAAAAAAGTTAAGCACGGTATTTATAGCAGATAGATATTTAAATTAAAAAAAAGCCAGAGCAGAGAGTCCGGGAATTTTAATAAAAAAAAACAGGAAAAAATTGAAACTACAAAAAACTAAAGCAATATAGTTTGAGGGGAGTTTATTAGTGGCAGTAAAGCAATACAGAAAAACAGAGACAAAACTAAGGAAAATAGCTTATAAGAAACAATAAAATCTAGATGTTTCATTTAACCCATTACTATTGAGGGAAATTAACGTAAAAATCCAAAAGGTTTCCCTCTTTGAACCCAAATTTTGATCCACTTTCCCAATTCTTATTAAAGGTGGAAACCCGACCCAACCCCCGCCCCATTGTAAAGCGTTTAAATCGCCGCTATTTTTTGAAAATACATGACGCCCGCCAAAAGTAACTTTTAAGGGGGCGAATGCACAAAAATTTTCCCCCTATTCTCCCGGCGGAACTGCCCCCTGAGTTTTGGCCTATGTATTTGGGGCCCCACATTTTACATTTGATCAGGTAGATAAGGTGTCGTTTTACAATAAAATGAAGGGGTTAAATATAAAAACCTTCTTTTAAATTTTTTTTGTCAGAGAAGGTAGCGGGTTTGGGGACACAAAAGAACAGAAAGGCATCTACCACAGCGGAAAAAGCCCTTTGGTTTTGGGGTAACCAAGTCTCTTTTTTAGGGGAAACGAGTGGCTTTGTACCCAAAGGTTTAAGAAGGTTCCCTTTCCCCCGTAAGTCACAGAGGGGAATTCCCCCAAAGTGATTCTTAAGTCGGGGTTTCCCTGCGTAGGGGCATGCCAATGGGTTTGGTGACTCACGGACATTTTTAGCTGGGGTTATCAAAAATGCCCATAAAAACGATTTAAAAAGTCTTTTCTGTCTATACCAGGTTTTTTTTTGGATAAACAGATCAGTTCGATTGGGGAAAAGATTGGGTGTTTATAAGGGCCGGCTTTGAGTTTGGAATTGGATTTGGGCCTTTTTTCCCGGGAAACTCCCCTTTTCAAAGAAGCTGTTCCTTCTTGGGAAAACCCAAAAAAAGAGCAATTTCCCTCTAATGCGCAAGTATTTCCCTCGGGGTATCCCTTCCCTTTAAGGGTTTTGGGTTTATTTAAATTTCCCAACTTAGAAGGAAATTGGTAGTGTGGGGGTTTTGGTATACAAATAGTGCCCAGATCACTTGTTTTCCTTTTTAAAGTCCTCACATCTAAAAAAGATATGCGTCAGTTCAAACTCAAAAATAAATCTGAGATTGGAAAAATTTTTTGGGTTTTTTAGATTTTTTGTACCCGGGACAAAATTTCCCCTCTTTTTGGGCCCTTCCATAAAATGAGGATATTAAACGATATTCCTGAGCCCCTATACCGGGGTTTTTAAACGGGTTTTTAAAAGGGGGGGGGATGGTCCCCAAAAAGACGGGCAGGTTCCCACCAGCCAAGATACGGGTTTGGGGCATAAACAGGGCACAGGCGCTCCCCAAAGGCGGGCCCCCTGCTGCTGTGGGAAGGACCCCAACGCCCAAACAAAAAAAATTTTTTGGGTTTCAAAAACAAATTTAAATAGCTCAATACAAAGGCATTATGAAAATCTATATTGTGTCCCCCCTGGAAGAAAAGGAAAAAACCTTTTGACACCCTTGACCCCAAAATGATGAGGGATTGACGTTAAAAAGGGATTCCAATAAAATACAAAGAAAGGGACGGGCCCCCCAGAAACGATGGGGGGCCCTTTCAATACGTCTGGAGAAAAATTTGGTGCCCTTTAATGTAGGTGGGCAATGCTTCAAAAAAACGGAGCTGGGAATTTTGGTCAAGGAAAATTTCCCACATTTTTTTGGAAAAGGGCATCTTTGCCTAGATTTATAGGGGCCCTTTAAGAGGTTTTTATCCCCTTTTTGCATTTTTCGGGGGAGCAAAAAAAATTTGGCAACTCTGGGGAAAATTTGGGAAACAAAAAATCGTTTTTCCTCGTCAAACCCTATTAGATCACTTTTTTTGGGCTTTTAATAAAGGGGTTCTCAAAATAGTTGAAAAAACTTGGTAGGGTCAAAAAGAAAATTTTATGTCCGGATTAAACCCGAAAAGCAAAAAAAGAAACATCTTTGCGATTTTGGCAATGAAAAGGGAAAATGTTACCCCCTTTGGGCTGGGGGTTTTTAATACATAGGTCCTTTTTTTTTTTTAAATTTTTTAAGGGCCAAAAATTCAGTTTTAAAAAACATTATTTTCAATTTTTGGGTTTTTAGGGTCGAAAATCTTTTATTCCTAATCCAAAGAATAAGAAATTTGCATGACATGTCATTTTAAATTTGGAGGCATTCTTGAAACCCCTTGGCCTTGAGCTCCTTTAAAGGGACCTTTACCCAGATCGTCTGGGTCCCCTAAGCCGGACCAAAAAAAGCAACCTAACATCCCCCCAAAAAACGGGGGGGGAACCCCAAAGGTCCCCTTTTCCTTTCAATTTTTTGTTGGTTGGAAAATATTTTTACGGTATTTCCCGCCCCAAACCCGGGTCCCAGATCCTTTACCCACCTGAAAGGGACTAAATTTTTTTGGTCATGGGGAAACCAAAGAAAGGCCTCTTGTAAGAAGCGCTTTTCATCAGTGGAAAAGGTTTTGACCTAAAGGTTAATTTTTTTAAAAACCGTTTATGTGTTGTGCCCTTTTTTGGGCCGGGGTTCCCTTTGTTGGGATTTATTTGGGCCCCCGTTAAAGGGGGGGAAATTCACTCGTTCTTTTAAACTGATAGGCTTTTTGTTTTGGCCAAAAAAAACGGGGGTTTTATTTCCCCCTATTTTTGGGCCCCTCTCCTCCCCAAAAATTTTAGCCCGGGGGAAAACCGCCCTTTGGGAAACTTGGCGACTAGATTTAACCCTTTAAATGTGTCCAAAGGGGTTGGGTTCGGTTAAAGAGATAACAGCCCCGAATAACCCCAAGGGTTTATTGGGCTTTGTTAAGCAGGTTTTAAAACCCTTTTATTCAAGGAAATCCCCCCAAAAATTCCCGGGGGAAAAATTGACAAATTTTTTTCTTTCTTTAAATGGTTTTGTTTTCCCGTTCTTCTGTCCCTTTTGGGGAAATTTTTCTTTTGGGGAAAAAATTTTTGGGTTTGCTAAAAAAATTTTAAAAAATTTTTTTTCAACTAATTTTTTTTTTAAAAATTTGGTCTTTTAAGTTTTTTTTCTTCCTCAAAAAGGGAGTGTAAAAATTTTTAAAAGGGGGAAAAGGCCTGAAACCCTTTCTTTTTTCCCCCCACTTGCCAGAAAATTTCTACTGATTTGTTATGACTAAATGGAGGAGAGTTATTCAAAAAGCCTCGGGACTATTTTTTTCCCGGATATAGTGCTGAAGGTTTCAAACTCCCCCACCAGGGAAACGGGATCCTTGTGGGGTTTTTGTTAGTTCCTTAAATGCAACCCGCTAGTGAAGGGAAAACCAAAAACCCTGTTTAAAATTTTTTGTCGGGAGAAAACACCCGGAAATTTCAATGCTCCATTGCTCAGTGCGGGGGCCCTGAGAAAAAAAACCTGCCTTTTACCGTATAAAAAATTAAACCAAAAATTTCCAAAAAGCCAAAAATTTCGGGTTGGATTTTTTTTCCTTTAAAAAACCCCTCTAGAGGGCCCAAAATATAAAAAACCCAAAGGGGGAAAAAATAATGGCCTTAAGACATAATTTTTTAATATTTTCAATGATTAAAAAAAAACAAAACAGAAAAGGGAAAATGATAGTCCCCCATAACCCCAAAGGGTTTTAAAAAAACCCCAAGAAATTAGGCAAAACCATGTGGTCCCAGAAACTAAAAAAAACCCAAAATTGAAGTCCTAGGAAAGGAAGCAATTTTACCCCCCAAAGCCTAAATGAACAGGAAAATCGCCCCAAAAGGGGGGTTTTTGGCAGGAGCCTGCCCCCTGCAAAAACATTCCCCTAAAAAAAGACAATCCTATAGGTCCTACCCCCAAAATGTTTCGTTTCCCACCAAGGATCCCCAAAAACCGGGGATGAAAAAGGAAAAAGAGACCAACGGGCAGAAAAAATTGGAAATTTAAAAATTTTATAAAGGGCAAAAAAAGGGAAAAGGGTTCCCCTAAAAAAAGGGCTGTACAATTTATACTAAAGGAGACCCAACCCAAATTAAATAAAAAATTCCGAGGGGAAAGGATTTTGGGAACCACGAAAAAAAAATGGGATCCGGCATCTACAAAAAAAACCCAAATTTATAAAAAAAACCCAAGCCCCTCCTTTGGGGGAACACTCAAAAAGACATCTTTTGGGTTGGTGAGAGATAAATTTGGGAAAAATTCACCCCAAACACTATACCAAGGAAAACCCCAAACCGATTACCCAGTTTGAAAAAATCCTGCAGAACGATTTGGGGGGAAAAACCGTCCCCCCCCCGTAAGGGGTTTTCCCCAGCAGTGGCCGATTATGGGGAACCCCCCAAAATGAAATGGGGGTTGCAGTTTAAAGAAGGCCCCCGCCTCCGAGGGGCCCAAGTTAAAGTAAAAATTTTGTAACGACATGAAAATTTATATCCCAAACCCTCAGGTGAAAAACCCCCCCACCCTGACCCCCTTTCCCCTTGCCCACCATCTTTTCACGAATAAACCCATTTCCCCCAATTTATAATTGCCTTGGGGAAAATAAATTCCTGTTTACCCAAAATTAAATTTTCGTTTTTGGGTTTCTCATTCTCCCAAAGTACTGTTCAACCCCCAAATTATGGCATTAAAAAAATGCCCCAAAGGGGGTTTTTCTATTTTTTTAAATGAAAAAACCCAAACTTTCACTTGCCCAAAATTAAACCAGTTTTTATAGCCCACCCCTTTTACCCTTCAGCCAAAATTGCGTATTCAAACAAAAAAACAACCCTTTCATTTTTTTCCCGTCTGTCCCTTTCCTAAAACCACTGGTTTTGGGCCCGTTTTTTTAAACTCTGGTAAAAGAAATTAGATATAAAGATCTTAAATATAACCTCTCTCTCTAAAATTTATGATAATTCCATGGTGTTCTAAAAAATATGGTATTTACTGTTGTTTTGTCCAATTTGGGAACTGCCCTATGGAAATGAACGTTTAAACATGCCCCGGGTGAAAAATTAAAATGTAATAAGGCATTTACTGCGTGGGGGTTCCGGGGTCCCCTAGTACGGGTTTTTTTCAATTGTTATCGAAATGTCTGGAAGACCACGATTATCTCAAATTGGGAGGTAAACTTAAATTAAATCATTATTGTTGATAAAACCGAGGAACCTTTAAAACGTGACTCTGATCCAGACCATTTATGAGAATATCGTCGAAAAATCTCGCCCAGTACGTATGATTTGATGAAAGGGATTCTTGATTTATAAACATATTTTCCCCTCCCAGAACGCCAAAAACAAATTTACCCCAAAGGTGGGCGAAAAATGGCGTGCCCATCGCAGTCCCAGTTTTTGCGCATCCCACCTCCCCAAATTGGAAAAGCTTATGATCATAAAAAATTAAAGATTCACAAATGAACGAAATTCCTAAATTCCTAGGGTCCTACCAAAATGACCTGATGGTTTTAAATGCCATCTTTGTCCTTTTTCGTATAAAGATTGGCAACATCAATTGTCCCCATTTAAAAGGGGGGGAAATGCAAAGTTAGAAAAATTCTGAATAGGTCTTAGTGGGCTAGCAAAAAGATGGGACAGGTTCAAGATTGGGGTTAAAAACCGTCCAAATATTGGGGGGCAGGGTTCTGTTATCGGCCTCTACCTGCCCCCCAAAAGGAGGCCCGGGGGTTGCGTAAAACTTTTGTTTTTTGGCAAGAATACCAATAGGGTTTTGATGGGTAGAAGGTAAAAACCTAATGGCCAAATTTATTAACAAAAAAACCTAAGAGGAATTAAGATCTTTGAGCACTAAAGCTATTTTGGGGAAAAAAGTGTTCTGAAACTGCGAAAAAAAGGTCGGGTTTTTTTTGGACATATAGTATTTACGCTATGTGGAATTCTAAGCGTTCACGGGGGTTTGGAGTATACAAGGAGATTACGCAATATAAAGAAAATCCCCCAATTGTGGTGAAATGGCGAGAGGGCCCCTGTTAAACCACTGAATGACAGCCTTGTTTTGGGGAAATCGAGGTTGAACATGCCCAGTACAAAAAGATCTAATATCAGCGAAGCAAAATTTAAAAAACAAGATAACAGACATACATGGAAAGTTTTCCCTGAAAAATTTGGAAACACGTCTGGTCCCGGGACAGAATAAAATTTAAAAAAAGGAAACGGGAAAAAATTTGTACGGGACAAACTTGATTTTGTCGGACAAAATTTCGGTGGAAGGATTTAGTACTTTTCCCTCGAAACCCTTCAATACAAAAAGTAGGACATACAAAAAAAAGGAAAAGGACACAGATTTAGGATCTGATTCAAAAACCTTTTCAGGGACAATTTAACTTGAGAGGGTGAGACTGCACGACGGAGCGGATGGTGGGTCCAGGTCGTGGTCCTTTAATGACGAATTCCCGGGGGGGGCCGTAAGAAAAAAAACCCCCCACCGGGGAGGTGGGTTCAAGAGGAAAAAAGTCCTTTTGGAAACAGTAGAGACGGGTGACCTCAAGGTCCACAGTTCCCGGGGTGAGTCGTTCCAAGTTTCAATTTATCTGTCAGAGTTTATTTGGCACTTATCATTTCAAAAAAAGGGTTAATTTTTGCTTTTTTTTTCCTAAAAATTTCGATATATGCCAATTTGGATAATTTAAGTAAGTCGTCAGAAAATGGGAATCTATTTAAAATCTTTAAGGATCATAAGGAAATGCACTATTTTCCCTTGAGGAGAAATGAACACCAGGGTAATAATTTTGTTTCTGCCCGGGGGTAATGAAAAATTAGAAGATCATGAAGTGGTTTGGGAACTATTAACCTTTTCAATAGGGGAAAATTTACAGGAAGGTAAAATCAGAAAATTCCTTGGAGAGCTTTGGGGGAGGTTAAAAAGTACTTTTTTCCCCCCTCTCCCTCCAGGTTCAGCTCTTTTTTCCAATTTCAATAAGGATGTTTTAAAAAGATATAAAAGCATTGTTTTTTTCCCAGGAATCTCGCCGAATCAAAACAGGGGGGAAAAATTTAAAGGCTTTAAGAGAACAAAAAAGCAAATTTTAACGGATAGTAAACCCCGGGCCCTGAAAAGGGGGGAAAAATAACATGTTTTTTGATGGCCCCCGTGAATATTTGGGCCCCGGGAAGAAATTGAGGCAAACTAAATGATAAGGGGGCCCCTTGAGAAACAAAAAAAGGGGATCCTAGTTGGGCAAACATTTCCAAAATTTAAAGGTCTTTAATTACAGAAAAAAAAGGGAAAATAGGTTTTTGTCTAATAAATTGGCCTTTAGGTTATTCCCTTTCCCTACCCATCAAAACCCTATTGGTACTTCTTGCCAAAAAACAAAAGTCGTTACAGAAACCCCCCGGGCCGCCCAATTGGGCAGGTTGAGGCTCGATAAACAAAACCCCCCCTGTCCCAATATTTGGAGGGTTTAAATTAAACGTCCAAATTTTTGGGAACACTGTCCCATCATTTTGTAGACACTAAGACACTTTTAACAAATTTTTTCAAAACTTGTAGTGTCCCCAGTTTTTAAAACCCTGGCGACAATTGATGTTCCCAGTTTTTTATAAACGAAAATCAGACATAATGAGGGCATTAAACCCATCAGGTCATTTTTTGGTGGGCCCAAAAAGGGAAAATTTAGAGCAGTTTTCGTTCATTTGTGAATCTTTGAATTTTTTTATTGAAATCAAAAATGCTTTTTAAAAAAGAGGGGTGTGGAAAAAGCGCAGAAAACTGGGACTGCGATGGGCACGCCCGTTTTCGCACCCCCCGCTAATTTTTTTTTTGGCGTTTTTGGGAGGAAAAACTATGTTTATAACATCAAAAATCCCTTTTATCAAAACATAGCGAAAGGGACGAAATTTACGACGATATTCTCATAATATGGGCTGGATAGAGTCCACGTTTAAAGAGTTCCCCGTTAAATCCCAAAAATAAAGAAGTCAATTTTTGGAGTTTACCCCCCAATTTGGGGATAAGACAGTGGTCTTTCCTAGACATTGCGATAAAAAGGAAAAAGAAGCCTAGTTAAATAAAGGGGGCCACGTAAACCGATGGCAGTAAATGCCTTAAATTTCTTTCCATAGTTTTCACCCGGGGCATGTTTAAAATTTTTAAACCCCATGGGCGTTCCTAAGAAATTTAGATGAAGCAACAGTAAAAACCCTATTTTTTAAAAAACAAGCCATGGAAAATTTTTTTAGGAGGATTTAGAGAGAGAGGTTTAAAATGAAAATCTTATATCTAAAAGGCCAAATTTCCCCCAAAATAATAAAAAACAGGAAGACAAAGAGATGGGGTTCAGGAGAAGGGACAGAAAGGAGAAATGAAAGTTTGTTTTGTCGTTTGAAACGCAAAATGGGTGATGTGTTTAAAGGGTGTCATAAAAAAATGGTACATTTTTGGGCAAGTGATGTGGATTTAAAATTTTAAAAAATAAAAAACCACCTAAAAATACATTTTGTAATGCCTAATTTGAGGGGTGAACTTGTTTCAAAGGGAAAGGGGAAACAATAAGAAAAGAAAAAAGGGTAGAGGATTTAGTCCCCAAGTTAATTTAAAATTTTTGGGGAGTTGTTCATTCTGTGAAAAATGGGACAGGCAAGTGGGTCAGGATGGGGGTGTCACCCATGAGGTTTTGGGAACCAAAAAACATGTCCCTAAAAATTTTTGTATACTAAAAAAATTTTTCCTTGCGGTTATTTTTTTAAATTTGGAAAAAAAAATCCGTCCCCTTTTTTGTGAAAAACAGGGGCCCTCTATTTCACTCAGAACACAAAAAGGAGCTTAGATTCCCTTTCAATATGAAAGAGGCTAAAAAAATTACCCCCCCAAGGTTTCATTTGCAGGCATACAAAATCGAAAATGCAGGAGGGGGGGCGTTATAAACCTACCCAAACCCCTTGCAAAGGGAGGCCCGGGGGAAAACTGCGCACAGGGCCCTTGGGGTTTTTGGAAAAAAATTATAAATGTTTTATCCCCAAAACCGGAGTTAATTTTTTATGGGATTTTGTAAACTGCATGCTCTTAAAGCAAGTGTAATTGTTACTTTGTAGCCGGGTTTTATACCGGGAAGGGGGGGTTAATAAGACACCTGTCTCCTTCCCCGTGCCCGCCTTTACAAAAATGCTGCAAAGGGCGAAAACCCGGGGGGCGGCGTTCTTTTTGCCACCCATCCGTGATCTTAAAGCTGCTCCCTTGGATAAAGACTTTTTAAGCAATGGGTGAGGCCGCTATTTTTCTATCTTCTGCCCTTTTAAAAAGGTGTTTTAAAAAGACTCCTTTTTTCGGCACTTTTTTTAAATTTTGGGGGTCATGCAGGTTTGGGGCTCAGGGTGTGGGCCCCAAAACCGGAAAAGTCCAAAGTCCAGTTCAACCCCAAAATGGTGGTTTTAAAGAAATCCTTTTTTTTCGGACTTTTTAAAAACTGGGGGTATGAGGTTTGGGGGTCATGGGGGGGCCCGGAAAAGGTATATTTAAGTCCGTTGAAACTAAAATAGGGGGTTTTAAAAACTCCTTTTTGTGGCACTTTTTTTCTGTGGAAACAGACAGGTTTTAAAGGCATTCTGCAGTACAGGACGATTTTAGTCAATGGGCCCCGTTTCAACTAAAATGGGGTTCAAAGACTCCTTTTTTCCCGGGCCCCTTTTTTAAAAGGGGGGTCATGCAGGTTTTGGGGCTCATGCTGGTTCCAGGACAGGGGTTTTTTTTAATGCCGTTTCCCAAATAAAAAATTTTGGGTTCCCCAAACATACTGCCTTTTGGCACTTTTTAATTTTTTTTGGGGGAGCAGGTTTAAAAGGGGATGCTGTTTGGTACAAGACAGGGAATGAATGGTCTGTGACTTTTTTTCTGTGGCCCTTTTTTAAAAACCCAAAATTTGTTGCCTAAGATGGGGCATGTATCCATTTGGAAATTTTTTGGGTGTTAATTCCAGCCCTTTTCCCTCCCCCTTTTTTTTGTAAAATGAAGGTGTTGTTGCTCTCCCCCTAGGGCTTTAAAAAGGGCATCGGCCCATAATCTATTTAAACGACCCAAATCGGAAATGTCTTGAAAATTGCCGATATCCGGCTATCGACCCCCATGGGCGAAATAACGTAATCGCTCATCACTAATTTCCCCCGGGTCTAATGACTTTTAGGGGTAATAAATCCCCCCCGACAAATTTTCAAATTGGCTTTGTTAGGAAAACCCTTTTTTCCCGAAAATAAAAATTTAAGAATTCATTGAATATGGTCCCCCCGTTTAACCCAATTTTCAAATTTGTGGAAACATGCCGGGATGAGTACAAAGCTCACGAGGACGCAATAGTTGGCTATAGGGAAAGCTACTGATAAGCGGGTTTATTTACTCCTATTTTTGACAGGAATTTGATAGGGGAAAATAAGTTCAGAATATTTATGTCTTAAACTCCTATTTTTACTTTTAGCAGCTTTTACAACATAAGTGGTACAAATCCTTAAATGGTATATATTTACCTGGGAATGCAAACAATGAATTATCAGAAAATATTATTAACTAAAAATATTAATAATTAGCAGTTGCTTATTTTGTTTTATTATGGTGACATCTCCTATGTGACTTTGCACTAAATTCTAATGTGATCTAATAGAAAAATTACTGTCTTATGTTTTTTTATTGTGCATGTATTTATGGATTTGGGGAATTTTTATATTGCTATATTTTAAAATGTGAAGTAAAAGTTATGTTTCAACTAAGCTTTTTTCATTGGAAAATTTGTATACCCTAGTAAACTGTCACTCATGGTAAAATTAATCTACCACCCAGAGAACAATTCCACCATCTACCCTCACTGTATTTAATATCTAACCCTCCTACTTCCCAAACAATTAATGCAACCATCCACAGTACAATTAATTCTGATTCTTAATATATGGTACAGATAATGTAGAATTACAATGAATGCCGTTAATACCCGTTAATACCCACAATGCAAAAAATGCCACCACCCACATTCAGTACAATTAATACCACGTACCACCCTCAGTACAATTAATGCTGCTAACTCCACCAGTACAAATGAATGTCATCACGTACCGTCAATGCCTCCATACTAGGCTATCATAAGTAATTTCATGGCCCCATAGAGATGAAGCATGAATGGGTCCCTCTTTAAAAAAAAAATGAAAAAATTGATCAGGGCCCCTAACAGCAGTACTGCTGGTACTATCTCTACTGTCATCCAGCCTCAGTAACAATTGATATTAGTAACAAATGTTGCAGGATATAGAACGATTTCAATACAACTAATTCAAAGGAAATTCTTAGAACATTGGAAATTTGAATACGGGATGGGAAGATAAATTACACCATTTTAAGCCATCATTTTTTTTC
>JAODAL010076589.1:0-13572 GCA_025379985.1 Phyllomedusa bahiana | reverse complement strand
CATACAGGGAACAAACAAAAAAAAATTAACCCCCTTTCATTGCCAAGCCCCTTTTCCCCCTCACTCATATTGTTATAGTGTTTGCCCATTTTAAAAAGGCGTTTTTTTTAACTTTGTTCCCACATCTGCCCTTCCCCTTTACTACCCTTTTATAGCCTGAAAAATATCCCTTAAAACAAAAAGGGGGCCCCTTTCCCAATTCCGAGGCCTGTGGAAGAGTCAAAAATTTGCATTTGGGCCAAGTGGGATATTTCAAAAAAAATGAAAAAAAAAAGGGGAATCATTTTTGGAGTTGCAATTTTTTGGTTAAAATTTTAGGGGGGTTCCCAAATGAATAATAAACCCAAAATGGGAAAAATCTGCAAAAAATTTAAAAATTTTTAAATTTCATTTACTTTTCATTAATTTTGCAAAAATTCCCAAAAAGGGGTTTAAATTTTAAATTTCCTAAATGCTATTTTAAAGGGGGTTGTAGTTTCTAAAAAATTGGGTTCATTTTTGGGGGTTTCAAACATACAACCCCCTCAAAACCACATCAGAAGGGGCCCCGGGTTCCCAAAAAAAAAATCTGTTCTGCAAATTTTTTTTTTTGAAAATGTAAAAAATTTGTACAAAAATTTTTAAAAGGGCCCCCAAAAATGTTTTAAAATAATAATAGGATGTTTAAAAAAATCATCCCAAACACAAATTTGACAAATGGTAGAGGTTCATTATTTATATTTTTTTTGGGTTTTTTGTGACTAGGGTGTCTTCCAACAAAAATTTTTTTAAACTTTGAAAATAGCAAATTTTTTTCCAAAAATTTTAAAAAAAATTTTTCCAATTTTTTTTTCCAACTAAAGAAGGTTTTATCGACCAAAATTAATTGCAAAATTTTTAAAGCACAATGTGTACGAGAAAACAATCTTGAAACAATGGATGGGAAAAAAGTTTTGAAAAGTTATTCACAGAAAAAAGGGGGGCACATGCAGATTGAAAAAAAAAGGGGTTGGTCCTTAACTCCAAAAAAAGGGTTAGACCTTTAAAAGGGGTTAAAAATTTTTCTGCCTTATTTTGGGAAAAAGGCGAATTTCAATCTCCCTACATTTTTCTTCTTTTTAGACCCAAAAGGCTTTAGTGGGACTAGCAATTGTAACTAAATAACTTGGGGCTAAATTGCCCCAAGGGGGGTATAGTGGGTTTTTCCCCCCTTAAAAAAATGGCCCTTGTTTTCAAAAAAAACTTTTTAAAGTTTTTATAGGATTATTTTTTTCAACCCAATTTTTAAAATATAAAATTCAAGGGGACATTAATAGATGATTTATTTTTAAATCTCCTCCCAAAACTTTTCCCAAAAATTTCCTTCTTCATCTCCATAATTCATTTTTTATAGCTTTTTGGGGAATTTTTCATTTTTTTCCCGTTTGTGGGCTTGCACATATGGCTTGCAACAGCGCCACTTATAGTATTAAATTTTTAAAATTTCCTCGATATTTCTTGTCCACTTTTTTCAATAACAAACAAAAATAAGGTTAGTCTATTTGCAGACCCCAAACTTTTTTCTCACAAATTGTTTCCCCACATACCTCTTTAATTTTGTATTCTTGACCAAACAAAGTAGGAAATGTTATTTTGTAACCTGTGCTTCCCCCAAAAAAAATTAATTTCTCCAAATTTCTAAATTTGACTTGGGTTGGCATTTTTTACTGGCAAATGATATCCGTACACTTAAATTTTTGTTATGTCCCACTTTTCGGTTAACCCTTTTTTGGGCCCTATTAATGGGAAATCCTTAATACCTCCTAGATCGGTAAGAAAATAGAATTGTGGGGGGTGAGGTGAATTTCCCCGGTTTGGAAAATTTTAGTGATTTTTAAGTTCTTTTTCCCTCATTGTATAGTTGGAGCCCTTCTGATGAAAGTCAGCATAAGGAGGAGAAGACTTAACCCCTTACCTCCGGAGCCAGTTTTGACCTCTCTGACAGAGCCCAAATTTTTAAATCTGACATGTGTCACTTTTTAAGAATAAATTTTTGACATTTTAATATCCATGTATTCAGAGATTGTTTTTTTTAGACTATTTGCTTTTTAATTTTGTAAAACTTTTGGTCCCAAAAAAAACCTTTGTTTATTTATTTATGAAAAATATAAAAGTAACGTGAAAAACGTGAAAACATTATTCGTGTAAGATAGATAGTTATTCCACTAACAATCATTTATAACTAGCATCTATCATATGTATACTGTACAGTACCTTGGCATAATGTTTTAAATGTCTTTTTTATGACATTAGGGTGCTTAGGAATTTAGTAGTAATTTTCACATTTTCAAAAAAATTTGCAATACACATTTTTTTAGGGACTAGTCCAGGTCTTTCGTGACTTCTATTGACCTGTATGTTAGATACCCCCATAAAAGACTTCATCTTAGAAACTACACCCCTTAAAGTATACAAAATAGCATTTAGGAAGTTTATTAACCCATTAGGTGTTTCACAGGAATTAAAGAACATTGTTTTCAGAGATATCTCATATGTGGCCGTAGTGCACTATTTGGCTCAACCACAATCCTCAGAGGAGAAGAGGGGAGGAGGAGCACCTATCGGACTTGGGGTCCATTTTCATTAGATTTATTAGACGCCATTTCAGGTTTGCGGACACCCTAAAGTGCTAAAACTGAGTAAAAACCCCGAAATAGACCACATATTGGAAACTGCACCCCTTAAGGACTGTATTCAGGGGTGTAGTGAGTATATCAACCCCACAGATGTTTCACAAATTTTTTTAGCGTTAGGCTGTGAAAACGAAGAATGTTTTTTTTTCCAACAATCTGCAATTTTAGCTGAAAATGTTTAATTTTACAAAGAATCTTGGAAAAAAAAGCCTCTGAAATTGTGTTACGCAATTTCTTCCAAGTTTGGCAATACCCTATATGTGGGTGTAAACTGCTGTTTGGTTGCATGTCAGGGCGTATAAGGGAGGGAGTGTTATTTGGCTTTTGGAATGCAGCGTGACATCATTAGGCCACACAGGCAACAAGACATACTCATGCCGTCTGTGCTGGATATTCTGGAGCAGGGAGTGCTCGCAATAGCATCTTCAACTGTATGCACTGCTAGAGGAGGTGCATACAGCTGAAGAGATCACCGCTGGTGCCCAGGCCATGGCTCACTCGAGTATAAGCCAAGGGGGGCTTTTTTATTATAAAAAATGTGCTGATAAAGTCAACTTATACTCAAGTATATACAGTATATGCAAAAAAAACACATGCCATTGTACCTCCATTATGTCTACTAATGTCACTGTGGTAGATTGCTATTGTGCAGTTTTTTTTCTCTGATTTTACTTGATTTATCTGTCTTGGAATTAAAGTCCTAAAATCACAATCCCTTTGACTGCTGTGTCAATGCTGTGATAAGATTACATGCACATCTACAAAAAGAAATCTGAAAGTAATGGGGGGACTTTACAGGTTTTTAAACCCTCATTGTGTCGGGGGGGGGGGGGATTTTTTAAAAAGGGGCCATGCAGTCCTATTTTTATCTGTCCATTTTGATAGAATCTGCAACAAAAGCTTCTAACAAACTCCAAACCAGAGGGGAAACATCCATTGGGTGACACAAAATACCCCGGGCGGGAGGTGGGTAGGCAGGGTGGGCGATGTCAGGGCGCCTACCTCTGCCTTTTCCCAAAGGGGCGCAGACAGGGGCCCTGCACCTCCGGGCTCTGGGGCCACTGCCATGGGCCTGGAGGGGCGTCGGTCTTTAGCTGCATGTGCGCCCCAATGGACGCACATACAGCTGATGGGCTTAAAGCGGAGAAAGAAAAGGGGAGTGTTTCCTGCTCCGCAGCCCAGTGCCCGGGCCCCGCTCCCCGGGGAGGATCACGGGAAAATCCACGGAAAGCTGCGGGGCCCGACACAGCGGGTCGCCGGGTCCCCCTAGGCTGGGCCCCGGGGCCCCCGGCTGCAAGCTGACAGCGTTGCGAAAAAGTGAGTAATCGCGAAAGCTGCCCTCCTCGGGTTGCAAAAGCCCCGTCTTGGGCCGGGTGCACCCAAGGAGTCCCTTTGGAGCGCCCTGGCGCTGGAGGCTTGATGACATCATCAGTCTCCAGTGTGGGAAATGAAGGGGAGCGCACGGCTGGTAAAGAAGAGGACAAAAGGGGAGGTCCGCGCGGCCGGGAAGCAGGTAAAGTGAGTAAAAATGTTTTATTTTTGCCGGGCCTGACCCCTATATGCCTGCCTGAGCCCCTATATCCCATTTCTGAGCCCCTATATGCCTGCCCTTTTATGTCTCCCGGGAACCCCCTATTTTGCCTCCCTGAGCCCTATATCCCTGCCTGTGCCCTATTTTGCCTGGCCTGAGCCCCTATAGGGCCACCCTAAAAAGGGCCCCTATATCCCTGCCGGGAGCCCCTATTTTCCCTCCCCTATATGCCTGCCGAGCGACTTTTGCCGGGCCTGGGGCCCTATATCCCCTGCCGGGACCCCCTTTTATGCCGTATGACCCCCTATTTGCCACCCTGAGCCCCTATATCCCTGCCCATATGCCAGCCTGGCCCCTTTTTTATGCCAGCTTGGGCCTAAAATGCCACCCTGAGCCCCCTATATCCCCACCCGGGACCCCCTATAAGCCTGACTGACCCCCTATATGCGCCTGACCCCCATATGCCTGCTCACCCCCTTTATGTTTCCCCTATATCCCTCCCTGAGCCCGTATATCCTCCCTTTAAAGCCCCTATATGCACCCTGACCCCCATATGCCTGCCTGAGCCCCCTTTAAAACCTGCCTTAGTCCCCCTATATCCCGCCCTTTAGTACCCCTATATATGCCTGACCCCCTATATCCCTGCCTGACCCCCTATAGTTTATTTACCTGCCTGTTTTCCCCTTTTTTACCTGCCTGGTGCCCCTATATAAATATACCTGCCTGAGAGTGACCCTATGTCTTTTTAAAACCTCCCTGAGAGTAAATTTTTGTCTAAATACCTGCCTGGGGAGTGACCTTATATCTATATACCTGCCTGGGGCCCCCCTATATTTATATCCTACCTGTCTAAGGGGCCAATATCTATATACCTCCCGGGACTGAGGAGACAAAATTATACATATACCTCCCTGACTGAGAGGGCATATTTTTTTCCTGTTAAACGGGGACTTATAAAACCTAAAATTTAAAGGGGGTTTTAAAGGGAAAATTTGTGAGGGATTCTAAAAAATTTGTGTCCAAATCCTCGGGGAGAGTGGGGCCCGGGGAGATATCGCATGAAAGGTGTAAAATGGAGGGAAGAAAAAAAAAAGGGAAAGTGAACGACGTGATCAAAAAAGACGCCCTCCTGTAAGTCACAAAATTTGTAACTGCAGTGTAATCATTAAAATTTCTGCGGGGCCATCTACAAAAACCAAAAAAGTATCTACCATTTATGGTCACTGTTTTGGCGGTGGTATATGTAATCAGACCCTGTGTACGGGGTTGGATGTCACGGGGGGGGGTCGTTTTTGGTCATTTTCGGGCAGGATTATTTAAATCTTTAAGTAGTAATAGTTTGGGGTCTGGAAAGTTTTGGGGCCCCATGTAGGGGTGTATTTTTTTAGTGAATGCTATGTATAGGTATTACACTGTCATAGGGAAGTGAGCGATTTTGAAACGCAAATTTGTCTTGGTGATTTTCATTTTGCAGTGATGTGAGGGATGGACGGGAAAGCTAGGGGGGAATATGCAGAAAATTAGTAAAGGGGGACTGGCGCGGGGGTTTAGGGGAAATTATTTGGGGGGGGGGGTCCGGGGGGGGGGGGGGGGGGGGGGGGGGGGGGGGGGGGGGTGGGGGGGGGGGGGGGGGGGGGGGGGGGGGGGGGTGGGGGGGGGGGGGGGGGGTTGGGGGGGGGGGGGGGGGGGGGGGGGTGGGGGGGGGGGGGGGGGGGGGGGGGGGGGGGGGGGGGGGGCGGCTGGGGGGGGGGGGGGGGGGGGGGGGCGGGAGCGGGGTTGGTGGGGGGAGGAGGCGGGGAGAGTGCGGGGGGCTTGGGGGGGGGGGGGGGGGGGGGGGGGGGGGGGGGGGTGGGGGGGGGGGGGGGGGGGGGTAACCCTTGGGCCCTTAGGGGCCCCAAAAAATGTTTTTCCCCGCCCCTGAATCCACGTTTTGAAATTTTTCCTCCCCTTTTTTTGTTTGGGGTTGGGAGTAGGGGTTTTCCGCCCATGGATTTTCCTTTCCCCCCTTTGTTTTAGGGGGGAAAACCAAGGGTTTAACCCAAATGGAAAACATGAAAAAATTTTTGGGAAAATGGAAAAAGGGAAGTCAGCAACTTAAAACTGAGGTAAAAAATCCCTGAATACCCAAATTAAATCAAAAAAACAAGTGTATAAGCTTAAACTCTCAATCAAATGTTCTTTCATTTTGACCTTAGCTGCAGCACTATCAAGATTCTTGTGAACCTCCATAAAAAATGTAATAAAAAAGGGGGTGGGGGTAAAAAGGAACATAAGGCAATCCTTGAAATGTATTCCAAGAAGGGAAATGGTTCCTTGGGATCCTTGCCTAACCATGGTCAGGGATGTAAAAAACCTAGGTTTGGACACGGGAAACCCAATTAGCAAAAACAAAAAGCCCAAAAAGGGGCCGGGGAAAAAGGGATCAAAGGGGGAGGAAATTTAACTGATGTGGACGGGAATGAACCCCCAGGGGAAAATTGGACCAGGTGATAGGCTTGGACACGAACCAGGAGAAACATCAGAGGAACTTGAACCCCCAGGGGGGCCCCTTGGGACTTAAAACCAGAAGAAAGGGAAAGGGGGAACTTTAGAAAAAAAAACATGGAATTGCCGGGAAGATTCCAGGGGAAAACACGGGAAACCGCCGGAGAAGGGCGAGTCCAGGATTAGGCAAAGGCAGGGCTAGATGGGCCAAGAACAGGAGCCAGATAGGGAACAGGAAGCTAGGGTCACAGGGACAGGAATCTTCTGACCATGGAACTAAGAGACACAGGAGAATCAGAACTCAGAGGGCTAGAGGTTAGTGCAGCAGGCCCTATTATTACGAAAACCCCAAAACTTAGGTTTTGGATGCTTTTAAGGAGCTTCCTTTTAAAACAGTCGGCCAGAGATCATCAACTGCACCTGGCCAATCCTGCATGAATTAACTGCTGAAATGCTGGACAGCAATAAGAGCAGAAGCAGATTCCAACCTCCTGGATCAAACATAAAATTGTTGTTAGGAAGGAGACTTCCTCAAAGATGGGCAACAACAATTACATAAACCCCCCCAAAAAAAAGTGGGAAATATTAAGATTTGGGGCATTTGTCCAAATTAAAAAATGGAGTTTTACCTTTAGGACAAATTCAAAACGTTAGAAAAATTTCACCAGGGAAAAGGGTTTCTTTTAGGGACAACATAGGAATTTGAAATTTCTTGGCAAAAGTGTAGTCTATGAAAATCTCTGCAGCCCCAGAATCTACACTTGCCAGGAGGTCATTTTTTATGCAATTCAGAGTTTGGCTGCTTATGCTGATGTTTGTGATGAAATCATTTTCAATTTTATTATACCGTTGTTTTTGTTCATCAATAAATGGGAAATTTTTGTTCATGGAGAAAAAAAGACATCCCCCAAAAATAGGGCTTAGCTCGTCTTTAGGAGCAAAAATTAATATAAGACTCTGTCTTATTTTCGGGAAAACAGGGTAAGTAGTCTTGAAATTAAAAGTAAAAAATGAAGAGCATCTTACTGATTTTCCCCAAACTCGCCCCTTTGGGAAATTTTTGGGCTTACAGAACACAATGAACAAGTAAAACTAAAGGTGCTTTTCCATTTACTATAGAGACAAAAACTAAAAAATCATCTGTTTAGTCCCCTTTGTGTTTCCCGTTGGGAAATGGGGGAACTCATAGCTTCTTCGTTTACCCCGGGCCCTTTAAAATTTTTCATCCAAAATGAGCTTTAACAATTATGAATTAGCATTTGCTTTAGTATTCGTGTTTTTGCTATTTACCTTGAAAGACTTAAAGTGGTGCTATAGGTATATGTAAAGTCTCCACTGCAAAGGGAAAATGTTGTTTCGAACAAAATTTTAGGGAAACCTTTTTATCCATTTTAAACCTAAATTTTTCTCTTTAAAGAATCATGGAGTAAGCAAAACTGATTTTTTTGAAGCATTACATGTCGTGTCATATGTTTAGATAAACAAACCAATGCTTTTATGTAGAACCTTCAACTACATTCTTCCAAAAAAAAGTAGGATGCGTGAAAGAAGGGGCAAGAGTCCTTCACAGATACATAATAAGATAGCAAAAACAGATGGGACAAAGCATTTTTCCTATAAATGAAAATATTCTAGGTGAGCAAAATGCAGCTTTAGCAGCTTGTGGAAGAACAAAATGTTCATACAAACAAATGTCACATTTGTGTCAGAAAAGGAAAAAAATAAGCATTTTGGTATCTTAGACTTTGAAAACAATCTGTACAAAGAAAATTACAATATTCTACATCTTTATTTAAATGGGTTATGTGGTTGTAATGCAGAGGTGGATTGTGGGCCCCGCAAGCGGGTGATAGCTAAGCCCCTGCTAGGGGGCAGTCTAAGTTTTCCCCCGGGATTACCAGAAACCCGGGCCCCAAAACGGGAAAGGGCTTGCTACGGCGTGGGGCACCCGGTGCTACCCCCGACGGGACTTTCTTGCGATGGCGGCCGGGGTAAGCGTGGTACAAAGTGTAAACCCGAGGCGTTGTCGGGGACGGCGAATTCGGGGAGGTGGGAGAAGTTGTGGTCAAAAAGACAGGCAGATGGGCAGGGCAGGCGGCAAACAGGCAAAGGGCAGGAAAAGTAAGCCCCAAACGGGCTGGTACACGGGTGATCAATACAGAAAATCCCAAAACTCTCTAATCTTCCCGGGAAAAAACACCCAAAGGGGTGGAAAGGGAAGTGCTGGGGGCGTATTCCTTAAATTTGAACCAGGGGCCCGACAAAAGGGCCAATTATCGGGAACGCTGGCCCTATTTAAAACGGCCCAAACTGTGCGCGCAACCCAAAACAGCGGGCACGGGGCCCCCGGTGGCCCGGGGCGGGCAGAAGCAGCGTTCACAAGGAGCGTGGAGGGTAAGTGAAACGGGGCCCGGGGCCCCGGGCCCCAGAAAAGGGTGGGTCCCGGGGAGCCGCCCGGGACCAGGCTGGACCCCCCGCGGGCAGGGGGGGGTCGTGGGGAAGCGGCGGCCCTGTGACCCCGTGGGCAGTGGGGATACAAGGTAATTAATTAGCCAGAACTTGCAGTTTCCCCGCTTGTAAAAAAATGGGAAAAAAAGGGGGTTGGGGCTTATTTCCTAATTTAGCCTCCAGTGCCAGAAACTATGGTTGTTAAATTTTGTGATTTTCCAAAATGGGAAAAAGAAGAAGACCCCCCCCCCCAAATGCTAATGCAGGGGGTGCCCCAGCCCGGGGCTAAGGGGGCACACGATATCCCCAATGCCTCTCTGTGTGGTTTCACCATTCAGAACACAAAAATGCTTTGCCTCTATCCTCATATTTCAAAAAGCAATATTCCTTATTTTATACCTGCCTTTAACTAATGGCACTGTATGGTTGGCACCGTATGGTGGCCAAATGTTTGGCTGGCGGCCCATAGGGTTAATGTTTTTTTAAGTAACCTTAAGCGAGGTTTAGTAAAAAAAAAATTTCTGGAAATTATTCTGCATTTTTTCTCAAAGTCAATTTATTTCTGACAAAATCAGGAGATCCACAAGTTTAAAATAAAAAGTTGGGTTTGGACTACAAAGAGGGGGTAGTTAAAAAGGTAGCCAAAAAAGGTTTGTTCTCTTTGTTAAAATCTTGAAACCCCTTCTGTCTTTCCCAAAAAACAAAATTAAAAAATAGGTCCCCATATCCTGGGAATGGGGAGGTACCTTTTCTGATCGACGTCCTAAGTTAAACCCGACCTCTCAGCCATTTTGTTATTTACAATAGAAGTGCCATAGGGGAAATGTCCCCTTAAGATTTACCGCGGGCGCCAGAAGAGATAAAATTAAAAATTGGCAACTATATATTTCTGTGCATGGTCCCCAAAAATGTGACAATACTCATGGTGGTCTGACGGAGATTTTACTTGGTAGATTATTTCATTTTTGTGCATCGTCCCTTTTTGGGATTTTCCCCCTTAACATTTGCCTTAGCGCAGGGCCGAATGGTTACTACAGTTATTTATTTCAAAAAGTTCCCAAAAAACCCCAAAAAAATATTTTATCCTCTTTGCAATGAATTCATGCATGTATGTCTTTGAAAAACCCAATGAAAGGGCAATAAAAAATTTTGGAAAATATACCTCATGCCTTTTGTGAGGGTTTTTTTTTAGTAATTTGCAGTCATGGGTTTTAGATGTTATTTTCCAAACTGGAGGGAGGAATTTGCTGATATTCTCCTTCATTTATAAGAGAGGCAATACGCCCCCTCCACTTTGGATAATTACATCCAATCTCTGAGTGTATTTCTTTTAAATTACGATGCATGGAGTGTGTGGGAGAGTAATGTAATGTCATATTTTGTTATAAATATGGAGGGACTGTTTGATAAACCCAAATCCCCCGCTGACTAATTGCTATTCAGTGACTCTAACCCCTTCACAGGCTTATTTGGGAGGATTCCCTTTCCGGGGCCATTTGCGCTTCAGTACGGCCCAAACCCCGGCGGGGAAAAAGGAATTCAAATCCCTGTCCTTTTGGAAAATGAAAATAAAATGCGGGAGAAAGGTTTAGGCTTAAAGGGTTAAAATTTTTCAGTAAAAAATAAAACAAACTCCCTTTTTTGCGATAAGACCGCATGGAGTGATGTCACATTCGCCACTGCTAGGTAGGAAATGTGGTCGATAAATTAAGAAAGCTTGTCTACACAAGCAGGAGATGCAAACTGCTCTAGTTGTGAAAGGAAGCAAAATCAGAATAACAATGTGTTTGGTAATAACGTTTATTTACTGTTGCCTACATGTTTAAACCCTTCCTGATAGTCAGTTATAATAATATGGCTTTCTGGTTTTTTTTCCTCCCCACCATAACTTTTTTATTTTTCACCTACATAGATACATTAGGGATAACATTTTGTGGGACAAGATGTACTTTTTAATGGTACTATTTACCATACCATTTTTTGTTTACCCGGGTGAAAAGTGAAAAAAAAATTTTATTGTGCCCTTTTTTGGGGGGTTTTATTTTTATGGTGTTCACTCATCTGCATAAATAATGTGTTATCTGTCTTCTGCAAGTTGATATAATTAAAGGAATACCAAACATGTAGGGGTTGTAGTTATGTTTTGTTAAAAAATACAAACATTTTATATTTCTTAAATTTGTACTGCAATGCCATTTTCAGAGACCAATAAATTTTTCTATCATTTACAAGTTTTTTTTTCTTCTATAGTATTCAGTGTAAATTATCTAATAATTTAATAGATAGTTTTTTACAGCTGTGACAATACTAATTACACAGGTCTACAGAAAAAAAAAATCAAAAGTAATCTTTAGTTTTTGGGTGCTAAATCCGAAAAGCCCTTGTTTTGTCATGGAATCTTTTCCCTGCAATTTAGGTAACTTTTTAAAATAAGGCTTCCTTGAAATAATAAAAATAGACAATTAATTTTTATTACAAATTTTTCTGAAAATCATTTTTGGAACTGAAATGAGTTCACAAAGTCACTAAAATGATTATTTTTCCCTTTGGGTCCTCTGGTGAATTTCACTTGTGACTAGCTCTGGATGTCTCTCTGAAGATCCAACATTTAAATTCCCCCTGTTGTAAAAGTTCATTTTCCCCGGTACCTTTTTATTTCTTAATGTGCTGGTGGAATCGTTCACCTTACTCTTCCCTACAGCTCCCAAATTTTTTAGGAAGTAGTCAAGGTGGGGAATGGAGAAAATGTACTATCAATTCCTCAGGCAACTAAGCTTGAAATGCTTTCAGAATTCGCCCGGGATTTTTTGTAGTCAGAATCTTTTTATTCCCTAAAAAGTCTTAAAACCCTTTTAAAAAATGCAATCCACCTTTCTTTTTGAGGATCTGTCATTTTATTGATAAACTCTTCATCAGCTATAAGTCTTCTAACGTCTAGTCCGATGAACATGCTTTCTTGGTCCAGTGATTTTGTGGTTAAAATGTCCCTAGACACAAAAAAGAAAGGTATTTGGTTACCCGCTTGTTCCCGGCGCTGCACAAGCCCTTTCAAACCCCACAACTTGCCATCTGTGGTCTTTATTTAAGTTTAAAAAGAACAAATTCCAATTTCTCGTGGTTTCCTTCAAGTGTACAGAAGACCTCAGGGGGGAATCATAAAAAACCCGCCATTGTAAAGGGAAAATGTTTTGAGCTTTTTTTTGAAGAATTTTAAAAGACGCCTTTGGGTTTTTAATCATATTGGTTTTTAAATGACCCATAAAAAACCCTTCGACATCGATGCAATAAACCAACTTGTCTTCCTGGACAAAATAAGGAACAAACTCATTTTCACGATGTCTGAACTCCTGATAACAATAAATTCCTGCTTTTGAGTCTTGATCAAAGTAACTCAGCGGCATCTTTGGGAAGATTCAAGTCTCTTACTAAATCGTTATTCCCCCTGGGGAAAAAACTTTGTCTTGTATCATTTTTAAAAGTCAAAAACTTGATTCGTCATTCGTTCAGGTTGATTCCACCTTCTCAGGGTAGGTATCTTTTCCCAAAAGTAGCGGGGACTTTGGGGTACTAGTATATCTGTGCCATGAGGGAGGGGAAAAAATTGCTGAGTGGATTGGGTTGGGAAAGGAAGCTTCCTTTGGAATTTTTACCCTTTACATTGCTGAGCAAAAGTAACAGCCGTCATATGGTTCTTTTTGTTCTGCCTACCATAGGAATGCCGTAACAGAAAGCGTTTTTCTTACCCTTGAACCAATTTCGGAGGTCCTCAACACACCGTTTGCACATTTTATGAGGCTCCCAAATTTTATCTTGATCTCCAAGTTTTAGTCCAAAGTGTGTGAAGTATACTTCTTTCACAAGGTCTGTAATGTTCAGCTGTTGATTCATCACGTATTTCCGCAAAAGAAACGAAAAGGGAGGCAAAAATTTTACACTTCCCCAAAGCCCTAAAAATTTGGGGAAAAGGTTTTTGGGAAAGAGAAATAACACGAATGGATGAAAAAGTGGGAATAGGGGAAAGAAACCAAGAAAAGTGAATCAAACCAGGCTTTTTAGGCCTTAGTGACATAATGACAGGTCTTCATGCTTCAAGAAACGTTCATTGGAAATTCCAATGCAAGTTTCTTGTAAGCATGAGGATCTTTCATTATGTCACTAACCACCTGATTGGCCCCAGCTAATCACGCAGTTCCTATAGATGTTAATGGGGAAAGAAAAAAAGCTACCTGCTGATGATACACACCAGAGTTTGCAGAAAAACTAAGGGTTTTTGGCAAGTCCTGGCGTCTAGGATTTTTTTCAAGATTTTTTTTCGTTTTCAACACATTAAAATTAGTGTTGAGCGATTATTATCGACAAAGTTGAAATCGGCACGGTATTTACGTTGATCGGATTTTTTGATCACGCGATAATTTAGGTTAAAATCTGTGCATAATCTATTAATATCGGCCATTTTCG
>JAODAL010076588.1:0-13572 GCA_025379985.1 Phyllomedusa bahiana | reverse complement strand
AAATTTAAAAATTTTAAAACTTTTTTCTCCACGTATTTCGGGGGAAATTCTTCCTGATGATGGCAGGGAGTTAAAGGTAAGCTGCAGTCACCCTTAAGTGGGTTAAAAAGAAAAATCACCAGGCCCTAAGGTATCACCCCGTGTCCTAAGTAAAATTAAAAGTAAGTGAGGGAAAGGGCCCCCTTTTTAATACTTTTTAAACCTTTTATAGTAACTTTTGCCCCAAAAAGGTTGGGTGCAAAAGTGGTCCCAAATATTCAAAAAGGGGTCAAAAAGTGATCCGGGAAAAACTATAGGCCGGTGTTTAACACGTTGAAAAGGTAAAATGTTTAAAGGGTTTTACTATAAGATGCTTACTGGAATATCTTTTTGAAAAATAAATGTATAACCCTTCCTGCAGGGTTTTTGATGGATCGGTCTGTTGAACTAATCTCATCAGCTTCTTGAGGGGTTAGTTCTAGATGGATGGGTGAGAGTTGGTTTTTATTTTATCTTTTTTTTTAAAGCTTTTGATACTGGCCACATAAAAGGTTGGTAGGTAAAATGAGAAGCTTGGACTGGGGGGTAGTAGTAGGTAAGAAAAAGGGCCAGTGATAGAAAAAGGGGATGTTAATGTTACATCTAAAACAGGCCCCTTTTATAAAGGGCACCTCAGGGGTCAGATTGGGCCTTTATTCTCTTTATTCATTAATAACCTTACAAAGGGATTGCACAATAGAAAAAGATTTTTGCAGATGTATAAGCTCTGTAAAGTAATCAAACAATAGGGATAATGTTTTTTACAATGATATCTGGTAAGTTGGATGAGGCGGAAGTGTCGTGATATTTAAAAAGTGGGATAAATGCAAGGGGTTTTGCACATGGGGGAAAGGAAAAAAACCCTTCATGATTATTTTTAAACGGAAAAAAAAAACTTGGTAAAAAAGGGGAAAGGAGAAAGGGTTGGGAATCCTGGGGGGCATTAAATTAAATTTTTGTAGCCAGTGTAGGTAGCAAAATGCCCAAAGGGAAATAGAAACATGGGGTGTATTAAAGGGGGATTAAAACACAAAATGAGAACATTGTTCACCTTTTTACAAAACTCGTAGAAAACCGAATGGAATATTGTGACAGTTTTTGGGCAACCCGTGCACGGAAGGCGATTGTGAGCTTGAACAGTTTCAAAAGGGGGGAACAAAATAATAAAATGATGGGGGATACAAAACCAGAAAAGATTAGCAAGATTAGAGTTATTTAGACAGTTTTGGGTTGACCTGATAAAAATGTTTAAATGTCAATATAGAGATATCGCTCAAGATCTATTTATACCCAGGATTGTATCTAGAACAAGGGGGCATCCTCTATGTCTTGAGGAAAGAGTTTCCACATAAACATAGGAAGGGATTCTTTACTATAAGATTAATGACACTGTCGAACACTCTACCAGAGGAACTTGTCATGGTAAAGTCACTAACAGAGTTAGGGTCTGGGTCTGAATGCATTTCTAGAGTATAATAATACAACAAGTTCTAGTGACTCAGATTCAGGAGAAGGGTCATTGATTCAGGGATTTTTTTTCCCTAAAATGAGGACATTTCGATTCTACCTCATGGGGGTTTTTGTTTTCCTTTTGATCAACACTATAGGACAATAGGCTGAACTGGATGGACGTCTGTCTTTTGTTGGCCTTACAAACTATGTTACTATGTAACTATACATTTGTATCGCTCCTATGCAGGCACATGCATCTTTATAATAATCAGATACTATCAAACTCTTTTAGTCTCATCCCTCAGTAGTAGTCACTTACTTCTTGCATTCCTACCAGATGTATGGTAGCTCTCACGGGCAGGGTCTTGTCACTGTCTCTATCAGTTTGTTATTCTATGCTAATATTGTAGGTGTTCTGATCTCATGTTCTGTATTTGAACCCATTTGTTTGTACAGTGCACTGGAATTAATGGTGCTTTAAATAATATGAATATAAAATAAGTGAATACATTGTAGATTGTAAGCCCTTGTGGGCAGGATCCTATCTTTTTATATCAGTTTGTTATTAAGTGCTAATATAGTATTTGTCCTGGTTTCATGTTATGCATTCAAAACAATCTGGTGCTCTGGAATTCATGGTGCTCTACAATAAATAATAATAATAATAATAATAATAATAATAATAATAATAATAATAATAATAATAATAACAATAATAAAAGGTAAAGGTCAGTGACAGATGGAAAGGGTGAAAGATTAGAACACACACAGAAGGGCACTTTTTGAGTATATTCAAATGAGTTGGATCTGCTTCTGGAGTTTTGCATCAGACCTACAGGATAAAATCTGCTTGCAAAATTCTGTACCAATTGCATATGAATAACATTCTCTGGATCCTTGCAAAGCTGCAGTGGATCCCACCCATTTAAATATACATATTCTTTTTTTTATCTAAAACTTAGGGTAAATTTAGATTAGACTAAGAATTTTCCGAATTGATCTCACTGTCTCATGTTGTGCCCCAGTGTCCTTGTAGTTATAATTGTAGAACTATATAAACAAACAATAGGACACCAGCAGGGCACCAGTTTATCAAATATTGTAGATTCTTAGGTAGTATATAGTATATGATAGTATAGTATAATATAATGTTCTCAGAAATGTACAAAGGTCTGAGAGAAACAGCAGTAAATAAAATGGTAATACAAAATGAGTCACTAACATTTTATTAATTTTATCATAGAAATTTCCTAATTGCTTCTTGCTGCTCAGTCATCTATCTGGTCCTAGCTTTAGAAAATTCAGGATTGTCAATGGCAATTATGTGCTGGGGAAAGCCCAGGTTTTTTTTCCATATAATTATTATATCATATTAATGAAATTTCAGAATACATGCTGAATTTTAGATGATATATATTAGGTATCATTGTTAGTGTTGAGCGATTATTATCGACAAAGTTGAAATCGGCACGGTATTTACGTTGATTGGATTTTTTTAGATCACGCGATAATTTAGGTTAAAATCTGTGCATAATCTATTAATACTGCGCCATTTTCGGCGCTTCCTGTCATTTGGCGGCCAGCAAATCAGCTTAAACGAATAGAGCAGGGTGATGAGATGTGTGTGCGACGTCATGACTGGGATGTGTATGGTTGCGATTGGCTGAAAAAATCACATGACCTCGTTTTACATAGAACAGCCCTTCCTGTTCATGATCAGTGTGTGTCAGTATCTCAAAGCAGTAGGACGTGCGCTTGTTAGGTGCAAAACTCCACTTTGATTATCAGTATACATTTCAGATAGGTGTTCTTTTTCAATTTTGCCCCAGTCCAGATTTGTTGATAGAGGTACCTTGCAGTTAAATTTGAATCCAGCAATTGTGTAGTCACCACAGGTGAATTGATAGGTGCCAAAAATACATTTTATTTATCACTATACATTTCAGATACGTGTTTTTTGCACTTTTGCCCAGTCCAGATTTGTTGATAGAGGTACCTTGCAGTTAAATTTGAATGCAGCAATGGTGTAGTCACCACAGGTGAAGTGATAGGTGCCAAAAATACCTGTTATGATCCGTATACATTTCAGATACTGGTTTTGTGCACTTTTGCCCAGTCCCGATTTGTTGATAGAGGTACCTTGCAGTTAAATTTGAATCCAGCAATTGTGTAGTCACCACAGGTGTATTGATAGGTGCCCCCAAATACCTTTTATTAGCCCTATACATGACCGATTCGTCTCTTTTGCACTTTTGCCCAGTCCAGATTTGTTGATAGAGCCACCTTGCAGTTAAATTTGAAATCCAGGGAATTGTGTAGTCACCACAGGGAATTTTATAGGTGCCAAAAATACCTTTTATTATCCGTATACATTTAAAATACGTGTTTTTTGCACTTTTGCCCAGTCCAGATTTGTTGATTTGAGGTTACTTGCAGTTAAATTTTGAATCCAGCAATTGTGTAGTCACCACAGGTGAAATTGATAGATTGCCAAAAATACCGTTTATTATCCGTATACATCTCAGATAGGTGTTTTTTGTACTTTTGCCCAGTCCAGATTTAATGATAGAGGTACCTTGCAGTTAAATTTGAATCCAGCAATTGTGTAGTCACCACAGGTGAATTGATAGGTGCCAAAAATACCTTTTATTATCCCTATGCATTTCAGATATGTGTTTTTTGAACTTTTGCACAGTCCAGATTTATTGATAGAGCCACAGTGTAGTTAAATTTGAATCCAGCAATTTTGTTTTGATTTGAGGGATTTGCCGTCTTTTAATAAGAGACGTTTCAAAACTCTTCCATACCCTTTCAAATTTTATCTTTCTGAACATGGAGCGAAATGCAGGTGGCAAGCGAGAAAAGAAGGGGGTAGGACATTGAGGTAGAGGTACGAGAGAAGGTGCTCCTTCCTGTGCTGGCGACAACACGCAAGCCAGGGATTGTCGGTTGCAGGACCGTCGGGCCCTTCATCGGGGGTCGGGGCCCTGGTCTCAGTAACGAACAGCATCCCCAACTGTTCTTCGGGGTTAATGCAACCTGCACCCAGCGTCTTCCTCCTCGTCCTCCAGTCACGGCACAAATGTCGTCATCGCTTCATCGCTTCCGTCCAACATAAGCGAAGGCAGCCCAAATGTAAACTGTGTCCCACCCTGTGGTAATCCATTTTTAAAGATTTTTGATGAAAAAATGGGTTGGGGTAAAAAGAGTTAAAAGTCAAGGGGCCAAAGAGGTGTTTTTCTTGCCTGACCCCCGTTATGATCCATCAGAGGAGGAGAAGGGGGGGAAGCCGGTCAATCCCCAAAACCCCGGGTGGTGGGCAAGCCTTGCAGCCCTCGGTTTGTAGCCCGCAGTCCTGGATGCAGAATGTCGGCGCAAAGTCACTGTTTTGAGATGATGATGCGACATTGGGATCCAACGTGGTTTTTTCAGCAAAATTTTTGCTTGCGAGTAGTGTTGGCGATTACGTTGGTATCGACATCGGGGTTGTCGATGTCGGCCCCCTCGAAAAGGGTTTTTACGAAGTGAGCAGTCGATTATGAGCGATGACCATTAAAGTTATGGGAGAGCAACAACCCCTTCATTCTTCCCAAACAGGCGGAAAAGCTGGAATTAACATCACAAAGTCAATGGATAATGACATCTTAGGAAACAATTTGGGTTTAAAAGCCACAAAAAAAAAAAAACACACCCATTCATACCCTGTTTGTACCACAGCATGACCTTAAACCTGCTCCCCCAAAAAACAAAAAAGGGCCCGAAGGGGCAATATGATTTAAACCCATCATCTTATTTGAATGGACATTGAATACCCCTGTCCTGGAACGCGCATGGCCCCAAACCGTGACCCCGTTTAAAAAAAGTGCAGAAAAAGGAGTCTTTAACCCCCATTTTGTTTCAGGGACATTGATATACTGTCCGGGGCCCACAGCATGACCCCCCAAACCTGCATGCCCCCCCACTTTTAAAAAAGTGGGAAAAAAGGAGTCTTTAAACCACCATTTTAGTTGAAATGGCATTGACTTACTTGCCCTGGGCCCGTGACCGGGGCCGGAGTTACGGGGGTGCGGTGAGAGCCCAGGCTGGGTCCTCATCTATTAAACGCAGGTTAAAATGCCCAAAATTGACGCAGCAACAAAAATGCGTGCTGAGCAGAGTGCGGAAGCGGAATTGTGAGAACCCCAGCCTTCCTCGTACCGTCAATACTGGGTAGCGTTTGCCCCCTCCGTATGAGTGTGGACCAATGAGCTTACTTGGAAATACTGGTGGTTAACGTCCTGTTACCCCCGGTGCCCTTTTATTTTGGGCATTCTTTTTCTCATTTTATAACGTGTGGGGGAAAATGGCTCTGTTCTTTGTTCTCTGCCCGTGCTCCATACCCCCTGTCCTTGAATAACCTAAATTGGTCAATTTTCCTGTTCCCTTTGTACTTTTTCGGGGAAATTTTTTTAACAGTATTTTGACATGCAAGTTTTTTAGTATTTTAAATTTCTAGAAAACACATTTTAAAAATCGGATGGTTCCCCAAGTCTTTGTTTCCTTTTTTAATTGTATTAAAGGGGGGTTGTCTAAATAAAGGGGTTTGATGCTATGTTAAGATCTTGCAAAAAACAAGTCAATTTGCAATATGTTCCATTAACAGTCCCCTACCTATTCCTGTTTCTAACAGACCATAACCTTGAGCCACTTTTGCCCTTTTGTAAAGAAAAAAAGTCTGTTAGAAAAAACATTTTTTAGAATAGGACCTTTTGTATAGCTAAATGTCACAGAAAAATCCCTCCAGAAATTAAAGATGACCCTTGAGCCACTTTGGAAAAATTGTGAAAAAACAAATTTCTTTTAGAAAAAAATTTTTTTTAACTAGGACCTGTAGTATAGCTGCATGTCACAGCAAAATGCCCCAAAAAATTTAAAAAACATGACCAGAGCCACTTTTGACAATTGTAAAGAAAAAATGTTATTAAAAAACAACATTTTTTGAATGGCCCTGTAGTATTGCCCATTTAAAAGCAGCATCCCCCAAAAAAATTAAAAAAATGATTTCTCAGCCCCTGTTAAAAATTGTGAAGGAGAAATGCCACTTAGAAGCCACTTTCTTTTCCAAAAGGGCCATGATTTTCTGTATCTCCCCGAAAACGCCCTCAAAAAAAATTATAAATTGACTTCTCAGCCACTGTTAAAAATTGTGAGGCAACATGCCCCCAAAACCTTTTACATGTGAAAAATTCAAAAGATAAAGTGAGAAAATGGATGGGGTTTTGTATGAAACTTGGGTTCTTTTAGTCTCCTCACAGAAAAAACCGCAAATGAACTTTTGGGAATTTGAAAAAAAATTGCAGAAAGAAATGATCATTTTAAAAAAAGTTTTTAAAGGGACTTTTTGTTTGGAGGGGAAAGTGAAGTAGCCCAGAAACTAGTGGTGACCTCGGCAATTGGGGCCACAACTCATCAGAGACCCATCCCTGATTCTTCTTGATGAAAGTAAAACGACCCACATTTCTGTGGAAAGCGGTGGTTTTGTCTGTAATGACTCCTGGTGTGCTAAAGGTCCGCTCAGATATGAGCTGGTGCTGGGGGGAAAACATCTATAGCGTGGCGGCCAGCTGGGCCTTTGTCCTTTTTTGGATACCCAAAGTCTTTGGGTCCGGAACACATACAAAAACATCGGTGTTGGAGCAGATAGTCGTGCCCCCATGATCTTAAGTGGTCTCGGGTTGTTGTTCTGTGGCCTGCATTGCTGGTTGGGAGGTGGAAATAAAGATTGCCAGAGGTCCCCTTGGCTTTGCCCCCTTTGCCTGCTGCGCCACTGCTGCCGTACGGCTACTTGGCACTCATGCTGTCACGTCGTGGCGTTGTTCCACCGGACATTTGAAGAACGTGAAGCGAGCAACGTGTTCCAGTTGATCAATCAGCAGGTCTCCCATTTCCTGCTTTTACTTCTTTTTGGGTGGGTGAAGGAAAGTGCCGAGTTTTGTTTTTACCGGGGATCCAGGAGGATGGCCCCCCAGTAATGTTGTTCTTTTTGATGGCCTTAATGTGAGGTCATGTTGGGGGGAAATGGACACCCAAGCACTCATGTGGGGGGGGCCCTCGGTTCCCAACCCTCTGGGTTGGGGGCACTAGCAATTATCTTCCTCATTGCCTAAAAATTCGCGCCAACCTCTTTCAAGGGGGGACGTGATGTTGAAATACCCCTCCTCCCCCTCCGTTCCCCCGGCACAGTTCAACACAGCCGGACTTGCCTCAGTTGATGCCCCTGAGAGCTGAGGTCGCCTTGCAAAAGCTCTGGCCCCTGAAACCATCCCAAAGAAGACGAAAAAATTTGAGAACTGTCGGGCCTTGTGGATTTGCGGAGAGAACGGCTCCGTGTCGCTTGGCCCGTCTCCTCCCCCGTGTGCGGGACCTGATTTTTCGGGTCCAACGATCTTTCCAAAACAAAGATCACACATTGGTCATGTGAAAAGGCCCCCATCGTCCGCATGCCCTTTTTGGTGGTTCTTAAAAAAGGGGCAAGGATGGTGCAGAGCTCTTTCCCCTGCCCCATTCGGGGCTCAACACCCGAGGTCCGCACCGCTGTTTTCAGGCCATGTGTCACTTCGTACTGCGTTAAAGGCATTGCGCTGCTCCCCAATCCGGGGGCATGTGGAGGGTGGAATTCCGCGTGTTGCCCCGTCAACAAAGAGCCCGGGTTTAGGGGGGCCCAGCTGACTCTGCAAGCGCCAGGGGGGACGAAACAGGGTGCGAACGGGGAAGTGCGAAATAGACCTGACCTTCCCAGCAGGCAGCCAGACGGGGAGTCTTTGAAAATTTTTGGACGCAAGGTTCTGAATGTGCCCGGAAGGGATGTGCTCCAGCCTACCGATTTAGGGGGCCCGCAGATTTCGCCCAAATTTTTCGCACACCACCTTGCCTGGCACAAGGTTCTTGTACCCAGCCCCGCTCGGTCTCGTTTTCGGAGAGCCCTCCACAGTATGACCTCTGTGGGGGTCTCCCCAGGAGATTAATTTCAACAGGCCCGGTTTTCTGGGCACGTGATGCCACAAGAGGCCTTGGGGGAAAGGCCCCGCCCACCCTGCGGTTTTTTAAGAGCGTGCGCCGGCATGAGGCCACCCCTCCCCCAAAGGGGAAATCCACCCCCCTCCCCAAATGAGCTGTACAGAGATTTAGCGGCCTTGGCGTGTTGCTGTCCATGTGTCGGTGGGAGATGGATTTTCCCGGGCACAGTGCAGACAACGCGCTTGAAAATTTTTGATGACCGTGGCTGGCCGGGCAGGGCGGCCTTTTTTGGCAAAGAAAATGCCCGCTCGGATTGGGATTGGGGGGCAGGGGGGGGCCTGCGTGGGGGGAAACCCCTCTGTGTCCCCCAGCGGAAAAGGAAAACATTTTTAAGGCCAAAAAGCCTGGCAATGCCCCATTCAGGTTTTTGGCTTTGGGATGGTTTGGGTTAAAGTGTTTCTTTGTCCCAAACCCGGAAGACAGAGGCGGCTGCTAGACTGGCCGCTGTAGGGGCGTGGGTGTCAAATGGGGAAGGAAGGGGGTAGGTGGGTCTTGGTGGTGCGGGGGTACTCGGGCCGGTGGGGGCGAAGGGGGCTTATCCCTGCATGACTTGAGAGACAGGGCAGTGAGGAAAAGCTTGGTGGTGGCGGGGAGGAGGGGCGGAGAGAGGATTGAAGGGTTGGAGGCCCGGCGTCGGTCTGGGTTTTTTGGCCAAATGTTCTCTCCCTTTTAAATCATGCATTTGCGCATGTGACTAGACTGTTGGGGGTGGTTAACCATTAAAGGGTTTTTGCCTCTAAAATTTTGCGTTTTACGGCCAAGGCGGCATATGACATCGCTGGGTGAATCAGAGGTTGCTCAAAGAAAGGCCCCCGGGTTGAAAGGTCCTGGGCCTTTTTGACGGCGTAGGAGGACGGGGGGGCGCTGACCCTGGCTGGGAATATTTCCCGGACTTCTGCGACCGGCCCTTCCTTTTTTTGGGCGGGACCCGTATTGACACTACCCCCTCGTTTCCTCCCCGTCCCCTGATGGCGTGCAAGCAATTTGCGGAAAAGGGGCCAGGATGGATCCGCAAAGTCTATCATATCATCATCAACAAGGTACTTGGGGCGTCCTGACTTTTGATCCAGAAGCTGCGGGTTTTCAAGCAAGGGGCACTGCAAGGGGTTGCGACCGCCCGGAAATTTTTTCGATTGCCCGGTTCCCTTACCTCCTTGATGGCATCAGTAACTGGGGGTAGGCAGACTAAATCATCCCCTTGTCTTTTAAATGCCTTCTGACCCCAACCCCATTTGTCATCAAAAAGGTCTTAGCAATGGGTTATCCACGTGGTGGGTACACGAGTTGACTTTGGGCGCTTCATTTGGAGGATGTGATGTGCGTGAGCATTTGTGGCCGTGCTGGGGAGGCCAGGAGTAAGACTGCTAGATGAAAGGGTTTCATTAACCACTGAAAAAAGATTGGCGGGGCGATGTTCGTTATTAGATTCACAGTGCCCTGCCAGCGTGACAGGCTGCGGTCCTGCAATGACGATCCCCGGCATGCGTGTTGTCGCCAGCACTGGAAGGGACCCTTTTGTACCCTCCTCAAAGTGCTAAACCCCCCCCTTTTCTCGCCCTTTCCACCTGATTTCGGGGCCATGTTAGAAATATAAAAATTTGAGAAAGGTAGGAATAGTTTTGGGAAAATCTCTTATTTTAAAAAAAAGGAAACAAAGCTATTTTCAAATCCCCTTAAACAAAACAAAAAAATTTCTGGATTCAAATTTAAATGCAGGTGTCATCAACAAATCTGGGTGGGCAAAAGTCAAAAAAAAAACCCATCTGTTAGTTTTCGGTATAATACACGGTATTTTTTGCCTTTCAAATTAAATGTGGTGGGCTATGAATTGCTGTTTTTAAATTTACGTGGATGCTGGTCAATGAACAAAAACTGGGTGCGCAAAAGTAAAAAACGTATCTGTTAGTTTTCTTTAATACACGGTATTTTTTTCACCTTTCAAATTCACCTGGGTGATATAGAATTTCTGTTTTAAGATTACGTGGAGCTGCGTCAATGAACAAAGTGGGTTTCGCAAAAAATCAAAAAACACGTATTTTTATGTTTTTTGTTAAAAAAACCCCGGTATTTTTTTTACCTTTCAATTCCCTGTGGGACCATGAATTGTGTTTTTAAAATTTTTGTGGATGCTGCGTCAATGAACAAAGGGGGGTGAGCAAAAGTCAAAAAAAAAAGTATCTGTTTGTTTTCGTATAATACACGGATTTTTTGCACCTTTCAAATTCATGTGGTACTATAGAATTGCTGTTTTAAAATTTACATGGATGCTGCGTCAATGAACAAAGCTGGGTGGCAAAAATCAAAAAACAGTATCTGTTATGTTTTGTAAAATTACCCCGGTTTTTTTGTACCTTTAAAATTCACCTGGGGTTTGACTTGGGAATTTTGCTTTTTTAAAAGATTTACGTGGTTGTGCTTTAAATTTGGGAAACAAAGCTGGGTGGAAAAAGTCAAAAAATACGAAATCTGTTATGTTTTCGTTTTTTAAAACGGTATTTTTTTAAACCTTTTTCAATTCCCCTGTGGTAAACCTTGAATTGCGGGTTTTAAGATTTAGGGGATGTGGTCAATGAAAAAAAGGGGGTGGGGCAAAACAAAAAACAGTATCTGTTTTTGTTTTCGTAAAATTTAACAGGGGAATTTTTTTTGCACCTTTCAATTCACTGTGGGGAAACTAAGAATTGCGGGTTTTTTTATTTAATGGATGCTGCGTAAATTAAACAAAGCGGGGTTGCGAAAAAGGGTAAAAAAAACCCCGTAATGTTATGTTTTCTTTTTAATACCCGGTATTTTTTGCACCTTTCAATTCCCCTGGGGTAAATATAAAATTTGCTTTTTAAAGATTTACGGGGGGATGCGGCGTCAATAACAAAGCTGGGGGCGAAAAAGGGTCAAAAAAACCACGTATCTGTTATTTTTGGGTATAATACACGGAAATTTTTTGCACCTTTCAATTAAACCTGTGGTGACTATAAAATTTTGCTTTTTTAAGTTTTTCGTGGTGCTGCGTAAAAGGGAAAAAAGTGGGTGGGGCCAAAATTTCAAAAAAACGTATTGTTATGTTTTCGTTTAATCATGGTTTTTTTTTGCCCCCTTTTCTCTTCCCCTGTTGGTGACTATAGAATTGCTTTTTTAAGATTTAATGGTTTGCTGGTCAATGAAAAAGTGGGTGCGCAAAAGTAAAAAAAACACGAAATGTTATGTTTTCTTTAAATTTTACCCCGGATTTTTTGCACCTTTAAATTAAACCTGTGGGGGACTATAAAATTTGCTTTTTTTTAAGTTTACGGGGAAATGCGGGCGTCAATGAAAAAAGTGGGTGCGCAAAAGTAAAAAAACACTTTATTTGTTATTTTTGTAAAATACAGGGTTTATTTTTTGCCCTTTCAATTCACCTGTGGTGACTATGGGAATTGCGGGTTTTAAGATTTACGGGGGATGCTGCGTCAATGAAAATAACTGGGTGCGCAAAAAGGTCAAAAAAACACTTTATCTTTTTTATTTTTTTGTATGTTACCCGGTTTTTTTGGGGAAAACCAAAAAAAACCCTGTGCTGCTAAAAAGGATTGCGGGGTTTGTTTTTTAAATGCAGGTGGATTTTTTTAAACACGGGGGGAAAATTGGGAAAAATTTTAAAAATGAACAACCTTTTCTAAAATTTGTAAAACTGTTTAATTAAGTGGTTTTTTGAAACCTAAAAAAAGGGGACCTGCGGGGTTACTAAAAAATAAAGTTTTACCCCCAATAAAATTTTCGGCTGCCCTTTTTCCAGGAAATTTTAAAAATTTGCAAATTCTGTTAATAATAAAGATATTGCAGTGCAATGTCAAACACAAAAGGCTTGGTAAAACTTTATCCAGTTGTTTCTTTATAGTTAGGCTTGTAGTGTTCGCCCGCGGGCCCCCCTCCCCCCGTCCCCCCTGGTTACTTTACGCGGTGATGTGCTTTAAAATTCTTTTGCAAATTTTCAAAAAAATTTTTCAAATCTCTAATCAAAACAAAATTGGGAAAGGAAATCACAGCAAATTAGTACAGGTTTCTGTGCAAAAATTTGGGACTAATTTCGCTGGGGCCTTTTTGGAAACGGGCAGGGGCCACGTTTTATTCCTATGGGGACGCTGAGAGCCCAAAAGGGCTGAACCGGGAAAACCCGCTGTTCTAGGGAAATACGAGGCCCATTGTTAATTTTTCCCCCAAATTCCCAACCATACACTTCCCAGTCTTTGAGTCGCCCCAACCACATCCCCCTGCTCTTTTTCTGTAATCTGATTTGCGGGCCGCCAAAATTCCCGGAAAAACCCAACCCCGGAAAAAATGGCGCGTTTTAAATGGGAAGATGCCCCAGTTTTTAAACCTTAATTTTTCGTATATCTGAAAATTTCGATCACCCAAAAAAACCTTACGATTTCAATTTTGTAAATTTAAAAATCGCAAAAACCCATTTCCTTGCGGGGCGCTTCATAAACTGGGAGGAGGGGGGGAAAATTGGGGGTAGTGTCAGTACGGGGCCCCGCCTAAAAAAGGGAGAGGGCGGTCGCAAAAAGTCCGTATATGATTCCGCCACCCCAACGGTCAGGGGAAAACCCCGCTCCTCGTTATCGCCGTAAAAAAAGGTTTAGGACCTTCAAGCCTGGGCCCTTTCTTTGAGCAAGGTTGTTTTTCCCCCCAGCTTTGTCTTTCCCGGCCTTTCCTTTAAAGGGCAAAAGTAGAGGCAAGAATTTTTGGGGTGTTTAACCCCCAAAACAGGGTTTTGTCACATGCAGGAATGAAATGAGTTGAAATGGAGGCAAAAATTTGGGCCCAAAAAAAGGGCCCCAGTTTTGGGACCCCGGGGCCCCTTCCAAAACCACTGTACACCCTCGCTCCGCCCCCTACTCCCCGCCCCCCCAAGGTTTCAACCCCCCTGCTTCAGGTATGATCAGGGATCAGCCTCCGCTTCAGCCCCCCAACCCGTTCGCCCGATTTACCACCCAGCCCCCAAAAGAGCCCCTTTCCTACCCAGTTGACGGACCTGCACGCCTTTCAGCGGCCAGTTTAGAGCCAGTT
>JAODAL010076587.1:0-13573 GCA_025379985.1 Phyllomedusa bahiana | reverse complement strand
AGGGGTCGGGCCTCCTCTGCCCCAGTGGTATCTTTTCACCTGTGTGCGCTCCGGGGGGGCGCATCAGGGGAAGAGAGTGCGACAGTGCCTTTTGGGGCCCCCGAGTGCCCGGCGCTGTGGGTACTTGGCCTTCAGTTTATGCGCCCCTGAGGAGTCCATATAATGAAGCGTCCCTGACGCGCACGGCCATCGCACCCCGAGTGCGACAGTGACTCAAGTATAACCCGGGGGCCGGATTTTCCGCACATTTTTTGTGCTGAAAAACCGGCTTATACTCGAGTTTACGGTACCTTGTGGGGCAGATAAAGCAAAACCCTTGCACTAAGGGCCCATATATGAAAACTGTCGGGTCAAAATTTCACATTTTGCCCATAGCAACAATCAGAGCGCCCCTCTCATTTAAAATCGTGCTCTGGAAAAAAGAAAGTGCGTGATTGGTTGCTATGGGCAACAAAGTGAGTTTTAGACCTAGACAGTTTTCATACATGCGACCCTAAATGCCTTCTTTTTTGTATGTATAAATAATAACAGTAATGCATTTTAAATAATCTATTGGTTCAATGTTTGTATGGGCTTTAGTGCCACTAGTGCGTTGTTTAAAATTTTTTTGATTCAGACCAATTGGCCTCTTTTGGAAAACTGTCTTGATGCAAGACTTTCCTTGTTGTCTATAGAAACCAATCAGAGAATACCCTTTCATTTCCTATAATGCTTTGAAAAAAAGAAAGAGGAGCTCTGATTGGTTGCTATGGGCAACAAAGAAAGTTGTCCCCCCATGTTCTTTAACCGAAACATAAGTGATTCAGATAAAGAATAAATATCACAGTATTTTCCAAGTTATATAATAAACCACAGCCAGACCCTGTGGTTTATTAGACCTCATGAAAAACAACACCTATAGTACTTGCATAGTTGGCAAAAAAATAATTATTTTTTAATTATTTACTACAGGGCCTGGATTTTTACATTGCATATTAATAAAATATGGTCTGATTCAAACACAATCTAACTAAACTAAAAGCAGACACCTGTACTTTATTCATTACATCAAATAAACATTTGCAGTGCAAAGAAAAAAAGTATGTGAACCTCTCTGTTAATGGCTCTGAGAGTTAGTTGGAAAAAGATATTTCAATAAAAGAGAAAATTGAAACTGTGGGTTTCATTAGTGTTTTGCCCTTCAAATAAAGGAACAAATTCTGGTTACTGACAAATCTGTTCTTCTCAGGAAATAATGGTAATGGGTGACCATGTCTCAATGCAAATATCTTTAGGAAAACCTCAAGACATATTAAGGGATGAGCTTCCTGTTGAACAGAGAGATGAGGTAAACTCCAACTTAAAAGTTTCTTGTCTAACCCCAGGGAAGGTCAGCCCCGCCTTGGGAAAGTTTAAAAATGACAAATCCCCGGCCCAAAGGGGGAAAAACCCCCCGTTCCTAAGAGTAATGAGCTAGATAGGCCCCTATTTTTAAATATTAGGAGTTAATAAGGGGTATGCCCCCAAAAGGATTGGCGATAGCAAATGTGGGCCAATTTTCAAAAGGGGTCAAAAAAGGACCCCAGGAAACTATGGGCCCAGTAAGCTTAACCTCTGTAGTAGGAAAAATGTTTGAAGGTTTTCTCAGAGATGCTATCCTGGATATTCACTAAAATAAATGCATAACGCCGTTCCACTGGGTTTATAAAGGGAAATGGTCCTTCAGACAATTCACGCTTCTAGAGGAAGTATTTAGATGGAGGGGGGTAAGGCACGGGATGTCATATATCAGTTTTTTTCTAAAGCATTTGATACGGTGCCACATAAAAGGTTGGTAAAAAAAATTTGAGAAATCTTGGAGGGGGGAAAAAGATCAAGTGGGAAAGGAAACTGGCTCAAATGAAAACAAAGGGTAGTAATTAACGGTACATAGCTGGGGATCGCTTTACGTGGGGACACAAGGGTCAGTATTGGGCCCTATCCTTTTAAAATTTTCATTAATGATTTACACAGGGATTACACAGAGAATACGTCTTTGCAGACGAACTAAGTTGTAAGTAAACGTACAATAGAGGATAAGTTTTTATTACAAAGGGATCTGGTAATTTTGGGGCTGGGGGAGGGAAATGGCGATGAGGTTTACATGTAAAAGCAAAAATTTGCACATGGGAAGAGGAAAAACCCTTACAGATTTCTTTAAAAAGGAAAAACATGGGGAAAAGTGCATGGAGAAGGACTTTTGGGAAACCTGGGGGGACTAAACTTTAAAGTACAGCCAGTGTCGGCCAGCGCCAAAGCAAATGGATCATGGGGTGCATTAAAAAGGGGAAGATACATGATGAGAACATTATTCTCCCCTTATAAAGTCATGGTTAGACCCCACATGGGAAAATTGTTACAGTTTTTGGGGACCAGGCACAGGAAAACTTTTTAGAGCTTGACAGGTACAAAGGCGGGCAACAAAATAAAAAAGGACTGGGTGGCTACAGTACCCCGAAAGATTGAAAATTGGGGTTATTTTGTTTTTGAGAAAAGAAGGCTTCGGGGGGGCATAATAAAATGTTTAAATCATCAAAGGTCAATATAGAGATCTCTCCCCAAAATTTATTTATACCCCAAAGGCTGTTTCTAGACAAGGGGCATCTCTAGTCTGGGAACGAAAGTTTTACATAAACATCGAAAGGGATTTTTATGTAAAAAGCAGTGAGACTATGGAATTTTGCCAGGGGACTTGTCATGGTGAAAATTTAATAACGAGTTCAAAAGGTTTAGATGCATTTGGGAGGGAATAATATAACAAGTTATAGTGTCTAGGGTTCAGGGGGAGGGGTCATTGACCGGGTTTTTTGATTGCCAGATTGGAGTCGGAAGGAATTTTTCTAAAATAGGACAATTGGCTTTTTCCCATTGGGGGGTTTTGCCCCCTCTGGATCAACACCTTAGCACAAAAGGCTGAACTAGATGGATGTCTTGTCTTTTTTTAGCCTTACAAACTATGAAACTATGAGATGCATGAAGCTAAAATATTACAAAAGCTAATGACCTAGAGATTTATTAATTAGACAAACCAGCTACAATTAGAGACAATTCAGGACTGTTTTTACTTGACAAAGGACTGGGTGTCCTATTAGATCATTCCAAGGGCACAATGGGCAATTCTAAAGCTATGTCCATACGGCAAAGGACAAAATACTGTCTGATGAATTTGAACTGAATAATCGTTCATCCGACAAGTATTTTGAACTTGTTTTGAACTAAATTAACACAAAAAAATTGGTTTTTAATGTATTTGTTTTTGCCACTGATTTGTGCAGTGTTTTTTTTCCTGGATTTTCAATTGGTTTTCAGATGTTTTTTCAGTCAACTAAGTAGCACACTGTATTAAGTGAATTTTATTTTGATGGTTCAAAAACCATCCCTAGTCATCCCTAAGATGCAGTGGCCATTTAGGTTATATAGCAGCCAGATGTGTCTTTTGTTATAAAAAAATAAATATTATTTTCCTTTATTTGTATTTTCAGTTTTGCCTTCATATTTTCAATTTTCAATAGATTTTTTAAAGATAAGGCTAATGGACAAAATAATGTTATAGGGGAAAAAGGTATCATCATAAAAAAAAAAAAACAAATAAAAATTTAGCACAAATTTTTTTTTTTTACATAGGGTTGCTACCCCCTTTTTAAATTTTAAAACCCTTTAAAGACTGGACATAAACTTACATCCCAGTGTTGGTAAGGGGTTTTACCACGATCCCGCTACACAGGCTGCGGGTCTACAGGTACTGTAGGTAACAGCACAGAATTCCCTGATTTTTAATCCCTTAGACACTGCGGTGTCTAAATGAATAAGAAACGGTTCCTCACTCCGATCGGGGCATTATTTATACAAAGCAATGAGTTGTAAAAGGGATTGTGCCCCCTAGTGGTCAAACGGACTCAATGTAAAGTAAAAGAAAGTAAATACAGATTTTAAAATGTATATGAATATATATATATATATATATATATATATATATATATATTATATTTATTATATATTTATATATATTATTTTTACTTTATACTAGGCACATGGCTGTTTCATACAGTATATATACATCTCTTATAGAGTACATTCCCTACTCACATGCACACACAATGCCTGCCCCCTGTCCCCTCCTTACCTGTCTCCTGACAGACAGGGGAGGCAGGGGGACGCTGATTCATTCGGCAGGAGCTTCTCTTCTTCTCTGATGAGCATAGGGGGAGGGGTATTCAAAGAGAAGGAAAGATACCTACACAGCCCCAGATACAGAGTATGCTGGACTGTGAGCAGCATTCTGACTGGTGAAACAGCACCTGCTGACTCCTGCTCTAGCAATCAGGGCTGCTGTCACTCTGCAGTGACACTTGAGGCTGCTAGCTACTCAATCAACCCCAAGTTGCACAGAAATATAGGAGGCAAGTGGTTAACTTCTTCCTCGTCTGAGGACATTGATCACCTGGTTATCAAATCACTTGCTAACAAGTTCATTGCAGGCAATGAGCCTAGGCAGCAACTGTCTGGAAACTTCTGAATGACTTATTTAATAATATTATTCCATGTTATTCGGTATAATCTGTCAATGCTATGTTTAGGTTGTGTTACGTGATATTCCAAAGACAACAAATAATTAATATGTTACATAGTTAAAGTAGTTTGGCAATTTATTTCAGTATAACTGTTTTCTAACATGTAATTCTATCATAGTGTACCGCAAGTCTGTCTAATATCATGACACTGGATGCAATTTGAGAAGTTGCTGTTCTAACATTATTATTTATCAGTCAATGATTAAAAGACAAATAAACTGTACTAAAGAACACCACCACATTTCTAAGCATTTACTGATAGTGAAATATTTCTGAATAAGGTTTAAAAATTTGATAAATTTGCTGTAGCAACTTACCGTATTCTCAAGCTTTCATATGGATTATTTTTTATTGAAGTGGCTAAAAAGTGGGGGACTGTCCCCCACCTCATCCCCCTAAAATTACACCTATGCCCACAACAACAAAAAAGTAGTATTTTTCCAGCATGTGAGTGTCATGGGTGGGATATGTGAAGCGTGTAAGTGATGTGTCTAGAGTGTGAGTGAATTGTGTGGGATGTGTCTGGTATGTGCGGGATGTGTCTGACATGTGAGTGGCTTGTGCGGGATGTGTCTGGCACGTGAATGCCGTGTTCGAGATTTGTGTGGCATGTGAGTGGCATGTGTGGGATGTATCTGCCATGTGCAAGATGTATCTGGTGTGTGAGATGTCTGGCGTGTCAGTGGTGTATGCGGCATGTGAATTGTGTGTGCAGAATGTGTTTCGCATGTGAGTGGTGTGCGTGATGTATCTAGCATTTGAATGAGGAATGTGGAATGTACACTATTCTTTTCCATCATTCCTGATGAAACATGCAACGAAGAGATAAATTATTTTCATTATTTATGGAGTGGAGGGGGGCCCATTGAAAAGCTTGCTATGGGGCCCAGCCATTTCTAGTTACGCTCCTATACATGACACAAATTATTGGGCATTACTTATTTTTAGCTTTTAAAACCACATGTTTATAAAAGTTCAGTACCAAAAAAACTAATATTTTTTATACATTACATACACATACACGAATTAACTGTCAATATAACATTACTATGCATGATATGTGCATAGAAACAAAAACTAACACCAAGAAAGAGATAACAGGATTTAATTTCCAAATGCTGCTATTTGTGACCACTATCCACCCTCTAGTTTTAGTCCCCTACTACCTTATTACAGAGGTCCTTAGTTATGGTAAAACAGCGTTTTGCTTTTCTTTTGCAGTCTTATTTTAGCTGCTTACAGATACATGACTCCTTTCATTTATAAAATAGAAAATGCATGTCTTTAAAACTGCCAGTAGGGCTTTGGTTTTGTTGTTCTCTGGTGAACTTTGCAGACTAACTCTTGGTTAGCTTCCTTTTCTATCTAATTAAGCTTGAAAACTTGAAAGGAATTCTGCAATATTACGTTTATTCAGGGATTTTTCCTGGTAAGCCTCATAAGGTTGTTTGCCTTCCTTTGGATGAACACTCCAGGATTATAGGCTTTAGATTTTCTAATTTGGTAGTTTACTCGCAGTAATACTTGGGGAATATTGGGTCTGAGCGTTTAGAAGTCTGTTAGCTATGGGTGCTCTGCGTTGTTTTGTTTTTTTTGTCTACACTTGTAGCCAGGGGCGTAACTAGAAATGGCTGTGCCCCATAGCAAACTTTTCAATGGGGCCCCCCCATGAAAAAAAAAATTAACATATCATGTGTACTCTTGTAATTCTTTGTTCACATATGTATTAAAGGTTGAGTTTGGAATCTCCGTTGCAGCAAACTGTGCTGTTTTTCTATCTAAATGACAGACACCATTGCAGAAACTTGACAGACCCATTGTAATTAATGGGGTCTATCAGGCACAGAGGGTGTCCGTTTTCACTCCTTTTAAGTTTTTTGGGAGGTTTCGAATGGGGGCCCTCTGACGCGATGTGAACCAAGCTGATAAAAAATTATCGGCTTCAGGGGGTCAAACCCCTTCCAATATATTACATTAATTTTTTTCTGCTATGTTTTGGGATACGTATGTGGCAGAACTTTATAGCTGGGCATGTAACCCTTTTAGTGGGTGTCAATCTTAAAATAAAAAATATTAGGTTCCACCTTTGCACTTACTGTCGTTCCAGCGCTGAAGCTGTCGCAGTGTTCCTGGTCGTGTTTCCTTCCTTTACTGCATTTGCCACACGACCTCTGCAACTAATTGATGGCTTCAGAGGTCAAGTGAAATTATTGCTCACGCGCCATTCACTTATTAGTGTTGATAAAAGGCAAGTGGCCACGGAAACCACTAATTGGCTGCAACAGTCATGAGGCGAATACAGAAAAGTGGTGACGACCCAGAGGACATTGGCTCTGGAATGGCATTGAGTGCAAATGTGAGTATAATTTATTTATTTTATTTGTCGTCTATTATTTTTTTCAAATGGACGACCATTTTAAAGCCTGTTGTATTATTTTACATGTTTATAGGAAGAACTTTATGTAGAACTTCAGTCACCCAAGCCCTTTGCTTCACCCATGCATCCATTGCCAGTCACTATAGTTATACAGGTATACACACAGTGCACACAGGATTATGTATATACTCAGATGCATATGCCTGCCCCTGCACAACTGCACACATGCCCATGTACTGCAACACACAAAAACCTATCTCTGCAGCCAGGTCCTCTGTACTGTCGCAACTTCTGTGTCCTCCTCCCCGAGCAGGGGAGAGAGTGAGAGCTCAGCACAGTGATTGCACAGGCAGCAGAGGAAGAGGGCTGACAGTTCCTTGTGGGGGCAGGGGAGGCTGACAGAAGACTGCTAGACTAAAGAGGAGAGTCTGTAGGACCAGGGAGACTTCTGATCGGCTGCTCCTGGACAGCTTTCTTTTGCTGAAGCAGATGCAGGACAGGACGCTGAGCACAAGCAGAAGTGGTGTTTTATAACGTGCAGTGTCCCAGCGCTCCTCCGGCATCACCTTCCAGTCCTGAACTATCTTACACATGTCACATTCATAATCCTCTAACTGCCGACAGGAGTTCCAACACATGAAATGCCTGACCTGGTGAGGTGCCGTCTCCTCCTTCCTGCTGCCCTCGCTGCCTCGGTCAGAACTGCACGGCCCCTGTAATAGGAGCAATGCCCCATGTTTGAAGTGGAGCTGCTCCCTCTGCTACAGCTTCTGCTGGGACAGTGAGCTGTACGAGTCTCTGATACTCACTGCACGCTGAATGGCAATGTGTGACTCCCCCCTCCCTCCTGTTCTGTCCCGACTTCTTCACTCCAGCCTCTTTACAGGGGGGGGAGGAGGAGGAGGGGCTGTAGCCTGCAGAAGAGAAATCAGTGATAATGCTCCCCCACCCGCTCTGCTGGACTCACAGTGAGTGATGACATCTTCTCACAGGGCCCAGGGACGGAACTACCAGGCAACACTGCAGCTGCTACGGGGCGGGACCCCCTAAGGACCCGGGCCCCGTAGCAACTGCTATGTTTGCTACCCCGGTAGTTCCGCCCCTGCTTGTAGCCTAAGTGATTGAAAAGAGTTTCTCTTGACTTTAAAAAAATTTTGACCAAATCATTACTGCTAATTACATATTTTACAATACATCTAACAATTCTATTTTCTTGTTGCATTCAGGTCGACGTTCCCTTTTGATGAAATGATTACTGCATATAAAATCTCCATTACTATAATTAACATGGATGAGGCATTAGGACTAATACAAGTGATGTAGCAACATTCTCTCTATCCACAGTAAAATTCTTTGGTGTTTGTACATTGTGTTATTTTGCTTGCAAAAGTCAGTTTGATAAATATAATTAGAATGTTCTAGCAATAAGAGTCTTGTCATTGATAAATTTATCAAGTGCTCTGACTCTTTCTAAACGAAATAACGTTTGTACACGAAACAAAAAAATACTTAAAAATACAATGGTCTTCGCATAAGGTATGTAAATTTGGGGGTTTTGAGCGAAATGATAATTTTCTCTAGTACTCATAGCATAATTAAGTGCAATGAACATTGTGTTTGTGTATTAAAGTTCAAGGTTCTTAGCATGGGGAATAAGTGAAGGTTTGAAAACAGGACTATTATATTTTTTCCTGTAAACTAAACTTTATGTTAATCTCATTAACCCTTTCCGAGTGCAATCAGTTTTGGCAGCAATGTTTTACTTTATCCATCCTGTTTTCAGGATGGAATTTTTCTGTCTATTACATTTTGTCATGGGGGCTGGTGTGGTGCCCTCGTGCTCCCGGTGCTCCCTCCCCGAATGGGGGTCCGGCGGGGTCCCGGGGCCCCGCCCGCCCATCCCTTTGCTGCCGGACTGGGCCAAAACACTTACCCTTCCACGCTCCTGTGCTCTCGGCTTGTCTGTCCCCACCCCCCTGCGGTTTTACCTGCTTAGGGCGTCGCGACGGGTCTGGATTTAAAGGGCCAGGTCCCGGTTTTAATTTGTCTTTTTCCCGGCCGTGGCCCTTTATAGGGTTACGCCTCCTGCACTCCCGCCAGATTGTTGGTGTGCATTTGTTGTTTTGGAAGTGTTGGATTCCTTTATTGTTCCCTTGTACCAGTCCTTTCCCTGTTTATTTTCCCCGCCCTCGCTGTTTCCCGCCTGTCTGACCGCTCCCGTCTTGACCATAAAACCTCCCCCCCGTCCTGACCCCTGCCTGTCCCCGACTTCTCTCCGGATTACGTTTCTGTACCCGCACTACCTGGCCCATGCAAGCAAGTCACATCAGGTGTGCGACCCCTGGTGGCTCACGCCCAAGAAGTTTTCCCGCTTTGCGGCGGGCTCTGCTAAATTCCGGGGGTTTAGATCCTCCCGGTGGCTTAACTTTTATCGCTTGCGGTGGTCCAGCGAACCACCAATCCCTTACAGAACAATCTGCCAGGTTTTCCGCCGGGGTACCTTGCCCGAGTCCGGGAAGTCACACGGCCGTCGCCAGCAAGCCAGTCAAAAAATATGAGCAGAACCTTGGGGCCTCTCCTGCTGCGATGTGCGGGCCACGCCAGCACCAGTTGCTCTGCAGCCTTTTCTCTCTGCTCCTGATGGGGGACCTTTCTGCATCCCCGCCCCACTCACGCTATGATGGAGACCCTAAGAAATCCCCGTGGCTTCTCGTAAATGCTCCACCCCATTTTGAGATGTTGAGGCATCAATTCCCTCCCGAGCGGGTAAGGGGGCCCTTTATAATTAGCCTCTTACTGGGGGAACCCTTGGGCCCTGGGCCACTCCGCTTGGGACGGGGAGCCCGTTGAGGCAAATCTGCAAGCCTTTCCCCTGGGGTTCCGTCCCGCTTTGGGAACGGGGCCCACTCCTCCGTGCCGCAGTTCTGCTCCGTCTTCGTCAGGGCAATTATGTGGGTCTACTCGTGAAGTTCTCACAATAGCTCAGAGCTGGCGAAAATGGGTTTGGTGGCGCCTTCGGGAAGGGCCCTTTTTGGGGTTTTAAAAGACAAGTCGCTGGTCGGGCCCTGACATCCGCTCGGGAAAGAAAGAAACAAGAGCTCCCCCTCCAACGGGAGGTCCCCCCCGACCACCGGCTACTCGTCTGGCTCCCGTTTTCCAACGACCTCACTTCCCCGCCAAATTTGGTTCCTAGGACAAAAACCCTGCAGGTCGGGAGGCCCCCTGACCCGGAAGATTTTGCGCGTCGTCGAGGCAGCGTGTTCTACGTGGTGGTTCTGGCCACTTCTTTGGGGGGACTGTTGGTGCGCGGGAAACTCTCGACTAGGGCTCGCAGGGAAGGGCATCCCAGGTTCAGGTGGCCTTCCCCCCATTGACCATTCCCCTACTTGGGCGTTTGTGGACAGCACCTTTCAGCCATGCCTTCCTTGATTTGGGGTCAGCGGGAAAATTTGGTACGCCACGCAGGGTGTAAAAATTTTTAAAGCTTCCGGTGACCCCTCTGCAAAAACCTGTTCGTTCCTCTGTCAGTGGTAAATGCCTAAAGGACGCTATTGGTTTTCTGCCTGCGCCCCTCCTTGGATTGGGCCCTAAAAAAAGGAACTTGAGACTTCTCGTTCTCCCTCGCTCCTCTTTAAAATTCTCCGGGCCTCCCTTGGTTGCAAGACCAGCCCCGACCTTAGATGGAACCGGGGCGATGTTTCCGTTGGGGTCCCCCCGTGCCACTCGCATGCCTTCCTGTACCCCTCAGTCTACGGTCCGCCTCTGTAAAGTTTAAAAAAGCCTTTGCGGGGTCTTCCCCCCCTTCCGGATCTAGCCGACTTTTTTTTCCGAAAAAAGGCCGAAACTTTCCCCCCACTGCGGCCGTTCGACAATCCTATTGACCTGCAACTGGTATTCCTCCCGAGGCGGTCTATCCTCTTTCTGCCCCGGAGACTAAGGCGATGTGGAATATATTCAGGAGAATCTCCTTTAAGGCTTAATACGAAACCCTTCTCGCCTGGGGAGCCGGTTTTTTTTTTTTTGTTGAAAAAAAAAGATGGTTCTTCCGGCCCTGTATCGATTACGGGGACTCATTTAAAAAATATAAAAAAACGATCCCCTTTCTCTGACTGGAGCTTTTTGATCGCGCGTTTTGGGGCAAAATTTTTTTTTTAAGTTGGTTTTTGTGGAGATACAATTGATTGTATCCGTGAAAACGACGAATGGGAAACGGCCTTTAAAAAAACCCCGGGTGGCCCTTTTGAATATCTCGTCATGCCATTTGGCCCCCTGCAACGCTCCCGGCGGGGTTCCAGAAAATTCGTCATGGATCTTCCGCGTCTTCTCTGGTCTGTATTATTGTTTTATGGAGACTTTTAATTTCCTTTGATTGGAGACCACCGCCCCCATCCCCCAGGTCTCATGCGTTTTCTGAGCACCAGTTATATCCCAAAAATTGGGAATCCCTGTTTGAACGACCTCGTTGCCATTCCTGGGAAATGTCTCGGATCGGGGTTTCTCCAGAGGATCCTCTAAGCATTAGCGTCTTACAGTGGCCTCGCCAGGGGCCTTCGTTCCATCCAACGTTTTTTTGGGTTTTTTGCAAAATTACCGACAGTTCGCCCCCGCATTTCCCACGCTCATGCCCCTTTTGGCCCCTTTACAAGAAGAATGCCACCCTAAATCCTCCCTCCAGAAGCAAAAGACCCTTTGATGCCTTGATCGCATTCGCTTCAGCTCTGTTCTGTTTCGCAGGCCCATTTGTCTAGAGTGGATGCCTCCTCAGTAGGTGCAGGGTTTTGCCCTCCTTCTTTTCCAAAAACCCTTCCCCCAACCGAAAAAAATTTCACGATCGGTGACCGAATAGGGCCATTAATTTAGCTTAGAAAAAGGGTGACTGGGAGGGGGCTCGCCACCCTCGATATCTTCACCGATCAAAAAAATTTCTTTATGGGGGCGTGGCCTGGGCTGGAAAAATGGTGGACGTGCTTTGAAGGGGCTCCGGGGGGAAAAGGCAGTAAAAATCAGTAAAATAATTATCGTTGCCCATTCTAAACCCCAAAAAGTTTTTAGAGTTGGCGGAACCACCCCGAATCGCAGTGATACGTCCCGCTATTCCCCTCGCTCCTACTCAAGTAAACCCCCTTGGAAACCCCGTCGTGCGTCTGCTGCAGCGGCGTCTTCAAAATTTTCGGAGCAGCTGTCGAAGAGGGAAACCTGTGTGACCGTCCGGACGCTTGCTTCGTTCAGTGTGGGTGGGCTCCTCCGGGCATCGGGGGATCCGGCTTCGGTGCGGTCGGCGGGGGTGAGTAGGCGACCCCCACATCCTGCAACCGAGTCGCCATTTTGCCCCCGGCTGACCCACATTCCATTTCCCTTTTTTCGCGGAGTTGCCGTCGCAGCGGGGGGGACTCAAGCTGCCCATCCCGATACTTGCCCATTCTCTGTAAAAAAAAGCCTGTTTTAGGGCCCCAGCCCCAAAAGTCTCTGTGGTGAGGGTGCCCCTTTTTTTCCCGTATTCAGATAAACCCAGCGGCCTTTATGAACAGCCTCCAGGGCCCCCTTCTGCTGCTTGCTGAGTCGCCCCTAAATGGACGCTTCACCATTCTTGGGTCAATTGCCGCTTGCTGCCAAACGCTAAAATTCAAGGGGGGTACAAGGGCCCCCTCAGGGATAAGATCTCTACACCCACCAGTAATTGTCCACAGTGCTAAAGAGAACCCGTGCAGGGGGAACCGTGGATAAGGGGTGCACAGTAAAAAGCAGATTTTACTTCATTAAAGTGCCCAAACTGTAAAAACCCCACTTACGCCGGCCAAAACCCTGCAAAGCTATACTCCTGCAAAACCTTTGTTATACCCCTTTTGCTCTACTTACCCCCCTTTTCACGATTCTGCACCATATAACGCATTGGGACATTTTCTCCAAACCCTATACCCCTCAAGCCAGGCTCTGCCCTTTGGGTGCTGTATTTACCTAGTGGTATGAAAAATGAATTCTCCTGAACTCTCCACCTCTTTCCTTAGCTAAGAACATCCAAGGGTGCTGTTTTTGCCTGATTTTACTCTTTGCTATGAGACCTAGTCTTTAACCCGCTCCTGCATCATGGGGGGTACCTCAAAAAAAGAATCCACCCAAAAAAACCAGTTTTAAATCACTGAGTTTTTTCGCAATCTGGTCACGTTCTAGAAACAATAAGGGCCTTAAACCTTCCCCCCTTCTCCATTCCCTCTCATGCTGAATCTTTTACTCAGAACAGCAAGAGAGATTGGGTGGTCAATTTTTAAATGAGGCCACTCTAGACGTTGTTTCCCCTTTCGTTAACATTCCAAAATGATTTTTTTGCAGATGATGGCGATTCAGAGAAGACATTTAATCGTGGTTAAGAACAGACCATATCGAAACGAAGATGGGCGGGGGGGTTCGAATCACACAACCTCCTCATTGACTCCATCTGCCCCGGAGCGAAGTTTCCAAAATTTTCCCCAAAATCCTTGACCCCGGAAGATAGATCTCGTAGATCTAAAATTCGCATCCGAGGTATTCCGGATCTTTCCCCCGTATGTTGATGACCTTTTGGGTCTATTTCTATTTTACTCCGGGGAAACCCCTGCTTGGTCTTACGGTG
>JAODAL010076586.1:0-13573 GCA_025379985.1 Phyllomedusa bahiana | reverse complement strand
CTTTGCCACAGGTGGAGTCAAAGGTCACCTGTAGGTACGTGCCACCAAGGGCCTGGTCTTGAGAGGAAAGCCCGCAATTTTTAAATCAGTAACCATAGGTTGATGACACTTTGACCTTTGTATAGCTGCTATGCAGCTATTATGGGCTGGCTTTCCTGAAAGGCTGTAGTGAGAGAGGGAGGCCATTCCACGTTTCAGGCCCCAGGTCCATAAAAGCTGGTGTACGACAGACAGGGGGTATGGTTTGTTACCATGCATTAGAGCAATAGTGGAGCTGGTGAGAGGCTCTTATTCTCAAAGGATTGAGGGAAGCTTGTTAAAAATGTATGGTGAAAGTATGTGTTTTGATGGTGCTGGACGTTAGGTCCAGACCACATTAGAGAGGTTTGTTCTATGTGAGTAATTAGTGGCCAGATGGCTTAGGACTTAAGGGTTTATAATTTTATTTGTTTGAATTTTACTGACCTGCCACAAGAATACAGTGGTTGCGGCTAGAATAAAAAAATTACTGCCCTGTGTCGGGAGTGATTTTTGGTGCCAAACTTCTTTAAAAATGGATGGTTACGTGTGAGTTGAGTAATCCTAACACTGGATGCAAGTGGGTGGCTTACAATTATATTTTATTTAAAGTTTTTTTATGTTGTAGCAATTTTTACACAGTAAAAAGAAGTTTTTAAAGTTATGTTTATGCATCGCTATATTCTGAAAGCCATAACTTTTTTAAACTATACTGCATTGCTTTTTTGCTTTATGGTGTTCAGCATGAAAGGTGAAAAAATATAACTTTATAGTTTGGTCATTAGGCATGCAGCAATTCCAAAATATGCACACTTTTTCATTATGTTTTATTTTTCTTGGATGATTGCCATTTATATTGAGAAAAGGGTGGCATGCGTGTTTTACTTTATTTTTTACTTTTTACACTTTTTTACCATTTTTTTTTTTCTTTTCTACTTGTCCCTATTGGGGACCTTATACAGTGATCGCTTGATCACTGGTACATTACATTGCAGTACTATGCTGCAATCTATTACAACAGTCAATCCTATCTCAGACATTGCCCCTGGGTATGACCTGGCATGGTGATATCACGGACAGCATGCCTTTATTAAGCCTCCAAGCTGTCATGGAAATAAATCAGCACCCCTCCCTGTGTCAAACCCTTTAGACGCCTGGTCACAATTGATGGGGTGGGGTGGTTAATCAGCTGGGATCAGAGTAAACTCTGGTCCTAGTCATTAGTGCAGGTTCCTAATTATAATATACAGCTGGTTCCATGTTCCAATCATCTCAATTCCTTAGGGTGCTTTCACACAGCGCAGTTTTTGTGCAGTTTTAATTGTGCTCCAATTAAACTGCCTTTATTACCAGCAAGCTTTTGGAAAGTGAGTAATGAATTAGTGTGTGTGTAATTCGCAAGACTTCAAACACAGTAATTGATTACTTACTTGAAACACCTTTCTGAACAATTTAGACAACTGAAAGAAGCTTGCTGGTAATAAAGGCAGTTTAATTGGAGCACAGTTAAAACTACACCAAAACTGCGCTGTGTAAAAGCACACTTTGCCCACATAATGTATATTGTATACAGGCATGTAAATTTATGCAGATACTGGTGTGCTATAACAGACCTGTGCATCAAACTTATAATGTATCTGGGCAGCCATGTGATAGCTATGCCAGTGGTAAGACTCAGTGGGCATCATCTGCACACATGATTGGCTTGAATATCTGGCCAAATTATGTGTGCATTTCACAGCCAGCATTTGAATTCTTGCTAAAAGATATCAATTCCTGAATCTCCAAAAGCCTATCAGCGTAACTATTCTGTTGTGAACACTGACTAACTTAAGGACTATAACAGTAAACTATTGTACTGAAGTATCTCCTGCTATAAGCAAAATGTGGAGGTAAAGAGTAAGATAGAGTATAGTACTGTGCAGGATATGCAGTTCTCACTACAGCAATGTACTGTATTTTACACTTAACGTCATTTGTAGAAATATTTATCCTCTATCCAAAGAACAGGTGATAAATGTGTGATTGCTGGGGTCCATTTGCTAGGATCCCTCCCGATCCTGAGAACAGAGCTCCTGAGTTCCAAGACTAAATAGAGTAGCAGATGAGTTTACAAACTACCACTTGATACAAGTGATTTTCTGTCCTATAAAAGTAAGAAAAAAATTGGCAGTGCACAATTCTACTGCCTCCCTTGAAACGGGTACTCATGGGCTTTGGAATCACTTACCAGTTTTCCACAAAGTTATGGTTTTAATATACAATGGTCACACTAGAGCCAACTAATATTGTATGTTGAGGGACCACTGTAGTTTGAGTTAGTTTTCAGTCTGTAGCTGCTGTTACACATTTGCATACTGCACTTTTCTACAGGATGCAAATATATGTCATATATTACAGTTTTACATATTATATACAGTTTTGTATTTTTTTATATTCTTGGTGTTTTATATAAAGAATTATAACATAAATAAAAGCAGGATTTGTTCCTAAACATCTACTTGCTAAGTAGGGGACTGTGTGATATTTGTATTATTTTATTACTGCATTATTGTAGATTCTAATTGATAGTTTTAGAGATTTACATGCTGTAGCTATAAACATTGTAGATGTATAGATACATAGATGTTTAAACAAGGAAGGGAGGCAGTGTATTTTTATTCTTGGTATATAAACAACGCTTCACACAACAGCTGTGTTATCTATCACATCATAAATTAGGACTGCTCTAGTGTATAGATTTTAAATGAGAAAACATATGCTTTCCTATTCGGTATAGGAAAAACAACTGCAATGTTTAAATGTTTCATGTTTTTTTTTTCAAAGAGGCACTGGTAGCGCAAAGTACATAGAAGTCACTGAGCCCTGTCCACTTGAAGGGCTCAAAGTGTTTCCTGAACAGTCCTTCTTCACTCATCACCTCAGACAGCTATTATTAAAATGTGTGACTGGTGCCTTAGCTACACAATCAGCCTGTCAATTACCTTTTGCCCTGTTCTCAAAAGAAAGCTGAGAAGAATAAAACTCCTCAGCTGGGGGTTTTGCAAATTCAACTATGTGACCCGCTCTTTGCTTTCAAAATCAAATAAATGGTGCCTGCCTCTCGATTGGTTCCAATAATCGTAACTGAAGGTGTAGGTGTTTCCACCGGAGGGAATCATTGCCACAATCTACTGAACCAGAACTGAATTTGCTGATTAAGTTAATAGTTATTTTATTCTTTAAAAAAGAAATGTATCGGCACCACAGGAATGGAAAGATAGAAGCAAAGAAGAAAACAATATTTTGTATCACAAGTCCAAAAACAAAAATAAATACATCAACACTTTGTTCAGTATCAAAGATTTCAGCCTTATGAAAAGTGCTGTGTTTATGTTAAAAAATATAAAAATCAAACTGAAAGAAAAAATATAGGACATAAATTGTAAATTGTTGAGGAAGATGTTGTCGCTATATAAATAAAGATTATTATTATTAGGACTAGTTTTGAAAATTTCCTAACATCTGCTGAAGTCATCTTGTGCTGTCTGGTTTATCTTTGTGTGTGACAGGGAAGACTAACAGGTCAGCATGACATATTCCTTGAAAACTTCCTGTGTTGTTTGTTCACTTGCTGAGTGGCCTGTCCATCATACAAGCACTTCTCCTAGCAGTCACTTCCATTTGAATTTGACTGCCAGAGGAAGGAGTTATTTGTAAAGAACAACAAGGCCCTTCATTCATAATTTCAGTGGGGGGGACTAGTGCTAATGATGGGAGTGTGAATAAATTGAAACTGTGGTATTCAGGGCAGGAAGAAGCCCACTGACTATCAAATGAGAAGAAAGGAGGTGTAGGTGAAAGTGTTGTGTGAGAAAGCAAACAATGGAAATCGTATTACACATGTATTTGAATACAAATAAGCCTCCTCCAAGGTGCCACAATGCTAACAAGATGGACACAGGAAGCAAAGTCTAACACTATCACAATTCTTTTACATTTTATTTATGTTTCAGCTTGTTGCTTTGTAATGTCCTAATACAAACTAACAAACACCACAAAAATGCACATATATTGTCATGTATGTAAACACTGTGTGTGTGTGTATATATATAAAATATATATATATATATATTATTTCTATATATATTATTTCTATAGTTTATTAAGTATATATAGAGAGAGGAGAGAGAGAAAGAGAAAGTTAAAATATGAAGACAAATGAAAAATAAAAAGTTTACCAGTTCCTACAACTGCACAGTTATTAAAGACCATAATTACAGACATTAAGTCAGTAATTATGTTTTTACCTTCAAAATAGTAAGGAACTGCTTACAAATTCCAGTATCATAGTGATGGTGAACCCATTTTGAAATTTGTTTTTTAAATTTCTGAAACAAAAAATTTAATGCCCAATTATCTGAATGGTTATTTTGGTGGCAAGCCCTATTCAAATAAATGGGAAAGTTGCAGACAACTTAGAAACAAATCTGCTATGTTTCCATCTACCTGAAATATTTCTACTTGGTTTGGATAAAGAAGTTTACAGTAAATGCGTTTTTTGTGCAGAAATGTTTTTCTTTAAATTTGTTTTTCAAAACCGTAAAAAAACGCATCAAAAAAACACAATAAACGCACTATGTGAAAGCACCCTGAAGTGCAATGTGTCACAAGAAAACAAATTTCGGGAATAATTTTAAATTGGGTAAAAAAAATTTAAAAAACTTATTCCCAAACAAAAAATTGACGGGTCAGACGGGGCCGTCCCCTAGGCTGTTTTTTTTTCGGGGGGCTCGGGCCCCAAATTTAAAAAAAAATTTTCCCTGTGCCCCGGGGCCCCTGGGGCTCCGGCCTTTTTGCCGGGCCTGGGGAAAACCGACTGGCCTTCCCCGCTGGGGTTTCCCTGGCGCACACACAGCTAAAGGGCTTCGGGCCGGGGCAGAGAGCGACCCGTTTCCCCTGCCCCGCGACGTTTGGCCCCGCGGTCCTTTCACCCCGGGGCCCGGCCTTTTTCCCAAACACAGCGTTTGGGGACCCCCCCGGCCCGGCCCCTTTGCGCCTCAGGGGGGGCAGCGTCCATGACATCACGTCATCGCGACGCGGGCCTGCCCTTTCCGGGCCCCACAGGGTCAAAACCGGGTGGCCCGAGGGGGCTGCCGGAGGAGTTGGGGTTTAAAGAGGACGAGTGCCTCCCCCCGGGGGTTTTAAGGGTGAGTTTTAAGTTGTTTTTTTTATAGCGTTTACCTTTCGGGTTGCCCCTTTAAAAATGCCTGCCTGGGCCCCCCAAATCCCTCCCTGTGCCCCTTTAATGCCTCCCTTGGGGCCCCCTTTTCCCTGCCTGGGGCCCCCCAATAGCCCTGTCTGTGGCCCCCTATAAATCCTGTCCCCCTTTAATTTGCCTGCCTGAGTCCCCCCTTTAATACTGCCCGGGGCCCCTTTTACCCCGCCTGTGTTGCCCCCTTTATCTCCTGTCCCCCCTTTTATACCTGCCTGTGGCCCCCATTTACTGCCTGTAAACCCCCAAATACTGCCTGTCCCCCCAAAATTTCCTCCCTGGGCCTAAATACCCCCTGTGTGGCCCCCATATCCCGGCCGGGGGCCCCCATATGAGGGCCTTTTCCCCTATAAACCGTGTTCCCCCTTTTTTTACCTGCCTGTGCCCCCATTTTACCTGTCTGTCCCCCCTTTATCCCTCCCTTTTTCCCCAAAATCTGGGCCCCCAAAAACTGCCTAAAGGTTTGCCCCCATTTTTTTATTAATTTTTTTTTTTTAACCTCCGGGTGGCCCCATTAACTCCCCTTTTTCCCCCCTTTTATTTTCCCTTTGGGGCCCCATAACCTGCCTGTGGCCCCTTTTTATACCCCTCAGTCCCCCCATAAAATCCCTTCAATGACCCTTTATACCTCCCGTGGCCCCTTTTTACTGCCGTCCCCCCCTAAAACCTGCCTGTGGCCCCAAAACTCCCTTCAGTGGCCCTTTTAACCAAAAGGGGGACTGATAATCCCCAAAAATTTAAAGGGAAGTTGCAAAAAAATGTGAGGATTTTTAAGATATTTGTGCCCCAAATCCTCAGGGAAGTATAGGCCCCGGGGAGAAATTTTCAAAATAAAAGATGTAAACCCGGGGAAGGGCAAGAAAAGGGGGAAAGTAAAAACGACGCTGTAAAGAAAAGAGGGTCTCGGGTTTGGTTAATTAATGTAACAGCAGGGTTTAAATTATATTTTTCCTGCAAGTTTTTCATACAACAAGTATTACCACTTTTGGCCCCTGTAGGGCGGTGGAAAATGTAATCAGGGCCTGTTTAAAAGGGTTTCTACCATTTAAAAAAGGCCCCTGTTGGCGGGGGTTTTAAAATTTTGGTAATCAAGCCGGGTGTCCCACTGGTATCCCCAATTTTGGGGGCCCGCTTTTTGGGTCAGGGTCTGGGGATTTTTGAGCCTTAAGTAGTAATATTTTTGGGTTTTGGGTTTTGTAGGAGTGTTTTTTACCCACAATCACTTGTTGGTGATTTGCCCCAAATTTATCGGTGGTTTTTTTGGGTGACTGTTTGGGGAAATTGTCATATGGGTGAGGTTTTGAAAAAGAAAATTTTTGTTTTTGGGTTTTTTACGGGTACAGTGACTGCTGAGGGAGGGAGGGGATCTGTGGGGGGAATGTGCAAAAAATTTAGTGACAGGAACAAAAGGGTTTTTTTCTCTGAAAAAAAAACATCCGCAGTTCAAAAAAAATTGAGGCGGGAAAAAAAACAAAAAGGGGCCCGACCCCCCGGTTTTTTTGGAAACCCCCTAGCAACGCCCCTGTTTGCCCGATCTGATTTGAGGCTTTTGCCCGGGGGGGTAAAAATTTTGACTGTATGGAAAAGGTTTTAAAAAAAAGGTTTTTTACATAAACTTTATTCTTTGCAAAAATTTTATGATTTAAACACTTCGAAAAACGGGGTAAATTGCTTTAGGTCTACTGAGGCCAAGGGGGGATTTTTAAACTACTTCACAAAAAAATTAAAGCCCTTACACTCTGCTGCGACCCCTTCACTAGTTTTTTTTTTCCCTAAACTTTTGTTCTTCTTTCTGACTTGCAAAATTCAGAAATCAGTGCACTACAAAAGGCTTATGTTGATTGGCTGGTAATATTTTAACTAGAGATGGGCGAATTGATTCTAACGAAGTGGAATTCGTTTAGAATTTCAGGAAAACTTTTGGTTCGGAACGAAGTCAAACTTTGGGGTACTTCGCGTGAACGAATTGATAATTGATAAAATGATAAAATGGCTGCGAGCACATGCCGTTATATGGGGCAAAGAACTCTGGGAGGAAGAAGGGCATAGCCTGCATGACATGTGCAGAGATTAAGCCAATCAGAGACCGGCGGGATTCTGTGACGTCACCACACTATATAAGTCCGGGCGCGACGCTGGGAGCTCATACCGCTCTCACTGTACGGATTAGGGAAGGTGCTGCCGCGGCTGCTTGTGATGTCTCTTACTAATGAACTCATTTTTATAGAGCGATTTTTGGGGGGTGTCTCAGGTTGTCTCAGAGACTTCTTCTCTTAAAGTTCTATTTCTGATTTTGTGGGGTATTGGATTTGAAGTCCAGTGTGCGTCCAGTGCAGCTACATATACATTTTAATGCTATCTGCTCACAGCACATTGAATATCCAAGGTTGTTCTAAGCCTGTTCCTTTTGTATTCATTTAAAGAAACAGCATTTTTACAATACATATACCACTTCATTTTTGGCTGCTCAATTCTTTTGCGCAATTTACATCCAGGGGTTAATTAAGCGCTGTTCTGCTGCTGTGGTGACTAAAAGAAACCGTTTATTCACCGCCAAAAAATATATTTTTCCTGTAGCATAATTCACAAGCGAAGGTTAATTATAAGTTTTCCTCTTGTTGTGTAGCGTAAAAAACACACCATTGTAACACGTTACATAGCTCGTAGTTTTTGGCTGCTCAATTCTTTTGTGCAATTTACATCCAGGGGTTAATTAAGCGTTGTTCTGTTGTTGTGGTGACTAAAATAAACCGTCTTTTTCACCGCCAAAAAATACATTTTTCCTGTAGCATAATTAACAAGCGAAGGTTAATTACAAATTTTTCTCTTGTTGTGTAGCATAAAATACACATCATTGTAACACGCTACAAAGCGGATAGTTTTTAGCTGCTCAATTCTTTTGCGTAATTTACATCCAGGGGTTAATTAAGCGTTGTTCTGCTGTTGTACTTAGTAAAAGAAACGTTCTTTTTCACCGCCAAAGAAGCAATTTCGCCTGTAGCATAATTCATATCCGAACGTTAATTAAGCCTGTTTGTGCTTTTACATTCAGAAAAATACACAGTGTTTACAAACGACACATACAAGAAAATTTTTCCTGGCCATTTGTGGAGCGCAATTTATATCCAAGGGTTACCCAAGCTTGTTACTGGGTTCATTTGGAGTCAAATACAGGGTGTGTATTTATCATATACAGATATCTTCATCAAACAGTGTCTGTACATTTTCGAACAAACAGTATGTCAGACAGAGAGGTGGCAGGCTCTTCACCTGCGAGTGGCAGAGGCACAAACATTCCAGGCCCAGGTCGCAGCACAGCAAGGGGACGTCGCAGCAGGGGTCACTCGGTGAGGCTACAACTGCCGCTGTCATCTAGCGGCCGTGTGCTGACTAGCAACCCAAGGGTTCTTGATTGGTTGACTAGGTCATCCACTTCCTCCCAGATGACATCTGACAACCCCAGCCAAGAGTCGGTGGGAACGTCAGACACAACCCTTAGTTGGCATGGCCCGGGAGCGGGTCAGCGGCCCTCACCTGTCCCCAACCTGCCTCTGTCCCATCCGGTTCCCTCAGCCAGAGATCTACTATGTGGTCTGGACTCAGCGCCACTATATAGCGAGGATGAACAATTTGAGGAGGGCAGTCAGCAGCTACTTGGCAGCGAAGAATAGGGGCCAATATCCCCTGCTTCTTGCAGTAGGCAGCAAAGTATAGATGTGGAGAGTGGAATGGGAGGTCATGTTGTGAGGGGTCAGCCTCTGCATACCAAGACCGGTGATGAGGACAGCAGTGACGATGAAACACAAATAGATGATGATGTAGCCGACCGCACTTGGGAGCCGGATGAAGCAAGGGCTTCATCATCATCAGGAGAAGAGGGCGTCAGCTTGCGCGTCAGGCAGCGGCGCAGCCAGCAAGTGGGTTGTGTGGCCGTGAGTCAGCAGGATAGTAGCAGTGCGAGGTCGGGAACCAAGCGCCCACGGGGTAAAAAAAAGTAGCGGCACAGGGGCTCAGCGAGGCAGCGGCGGTAGTAGTCACTCAGTGCGGAGCGTTGGCGGTAAAATCTGATACTCGGCGGTGTGGCAGTTCTTTGCTAAGACACCGGAGGAGCCGAATATGGGTATATGTAGAATCTGTGGGCAGAAAGTGAAGCGTGGCCAGGGAGCTTACGTTGGCACCACGGCCCTGCATCAACACATGCAGCGTCACCATCCGGTGGCCTGGGTGAAACGTGGCTCAGATGTGGTGATCCATCCTGCCGCCGCAGCAACAGCAACAGCAGCACCCAGTGGCACGCATGCCATTGCAGCCAGTCAAGGCTCCATTACCTCTGCAGAAGGGAGCTGTTTCTCTTTGACATCATCTCCCGGTCCAGATGCTCCTGCTCCTCGCTACTCATGGCGCCAGCAGTCGTTCAGCGAGGCGATTGCAAAGAGACAACAGTATGCGTCCAACCATCCTAAGGTGCAGCAGCTGACCGTGCTCCTGTCCAAGTTGTTGGTACTGCAGTCTCTCCCTTTCCAAATGGTGGACTCTGTACCATTCAGAGAACTAATGGCTTGTGCCGAGCCTAGATGGAGAGTTCCAAGCCGTAATTTCTTTTCCAAAAAGGCAGTACCAGCACTTCATAAATATGTAGAACGAAAGTTGGGCCAGTCCTTGAGCTTATCGGTTTGTTCCAATGTGCACGGCAGCGCGGACGTCTGGAGCTGTAACTACGGTCAGGGCCAGTACATGTCCTTTATTGCCCACTGGGTGAATGTGCTTGCTGCCCAGGCACACCAACAACTTGGACAGGAGACGGAGCTTTCTCCTGCACGTTGTCAAACTGCAGCTCCTGCGCCAATGTCCGCCTCCTCCTCCCCCACCACCACCATCACCGCCCCCCCACGTACAGCTCCATCATACCCCATGTGTAGGACACAGCGGGGTCACGCAGTTCTACACCTGGCTTGCCTCGCCGAACGAAGTCACACAGGGTAGGAACTGCTCCGCGTCATGCAGCAAGAGATCCGCGCCAACTGCAAATCGGAAGCATGGTGACGGACAATGGGAGGAACATGGAGTCCGCGCTGCACCGAGGAGGGATGGTCCATGCGCCCTGCATGGCGCACGTGTTCAATCTGGTTGTGAAAAGGTTCCTGAAGTCTTCCACCGATCTTCAGAAGATTCTGAAAATGGCCAGGAAACTGTGCATGCACTTCATCCATTTCTACAAAGCCAGGAACACCCTCCTCGAGTTGCAGCGGCAGAACGGCCTCCCCCAACACACTCTGATATGCGATGTTTCCACCCGTTGGAATTCCAGCCTGCACATGTTGGACCGACTGTATGAACAGAGAAAGGCCATTAACGATTTTTTGATGATCCAGGCGGACAGGAGTACTCCCCTGTGTAACTTTGATGTCAGCCAGTGGCAGCTCATGCATGACACCTGCCGTTTGCTGAGGCCATTCGAGGAGGCAACGTTATTTGTCAGTCGCCAGGACTACGGGATGAATAACGTCATTCCACTGCTTCATGTCCTGGAACAGATGCTGAAAAATCTGTCTGGGCAGGGGACTGGAGACGTGGCGACTACATCTCGCGGCCACATGAGTCCGGTGGGGACTGAAATGGAGGAGGAGGAGGACATTGGAGCAGAAGCATTGTCTGGTGAAATGAGTGGATTTTCTACCCAGGTGACAAGAGAGGAGGATGAGGAGCAGCTGGAGGAGGTAGAAGGAGATGAGGAAGATGAGGCAGATGACCCGCAAGCACCGTGCCAGTATACAGTGGAGATGGAGGAAGGGAGCGCCTCGGAGTCACTTGTGCTGATGGCCCACAGAATGCTGATTTGCCTGGCTAGTGACAGCCGAATAGTCAGCATCCATCAGAGGGATGACTTCTGGCTCTCCAACCTATTGGACCCTCGCTACCGATCCAAAATGGGAGCCTTTTTCCCAGCTATTGAGAGGGAGGACAAACTCAAATACTATAGGGAAATCCTCCGTAGTATGTAAGGCATCGTCCCTCCTCTGACAGGTCTGACCGGGGGGTTCTTCAGCGCTCACGTACTACTGCCGCGGCTGGAGGAAGGTGGGGCGGTAGGAACAGTACCAGCTCCATCAGCAGCAACCTAAGTCTGGAGTCACTGATGAGCAGCTTCCTTCACCCGCCTAGTGAGGAGGGCAGTCGCCAGCAGCAGCAGCAGCAGGACCTGGAGCAGACCCTGAACCAACAGGTGGTGGCCTACTTGGACAGCACTCTGCCACCCCAGTTAGAAGATCCGCTGGACTACTGGACAGCCAATCTGGATGTGTGGCCGCAACTTGCCGAGTTTGCAGTGGAGAAGCTGTCCTGCCCGGCCAGTAGTGTGGCATCAGAGCGGGTGTTCAGTGCGGCGGGGGCCATCGTTACCCCAAGGAGAACCCGCTTGTCCACTGGAAATGTGGAATGACTGACCTTTGTCAAGATGAATCAGGCGTGGATCGGCCAGGATTTCCACACACCAATGCCTTAGGCGTCAGACTTCATCAGCCATGACGCCTCACCCAAACTGTGAGAAATGAGTCTGGGTTCAAACTACCTGCCTCAGCCACTATTCTGATGCCGCCACCCGCCTGATGCCACACATCTGCTGACAGTTTCTCCATCTGCCACCAACCATCTTTACCAGGGACTGGTATTGCCACCCACCTCCACACTCTGTCATTGTGCCACTCTCTGACCTCATGCTGTTGCTCCTGCCGCCGTCACCTCCACTCTCTGTCATTGTGCCACTCTGTGGCCTACTACTGTTTTGCCACCTCCAGAATGTCATTGTGCCACTCTCTGACCTCATGCTGCTGCTGCTGCCGTCACCTCCACTCTCTGTCATTGTGCCACTCTGTGGCCTACTCCAGTTTTTTGCCACCTCCAGAATGTCATTGTGCCACTGATTGACCTCATGCTGCTACGGCTGTGACCTCCACTCTCTGTCATTGTGCCACTCTGTGGCCTACTACTGTTTTTGCCACCTCCAGAATGTCATTGTGCCACTCTCTGACCTCATGCTGCTGCCGCCGTCACCTCCACTCTCTGTCATTGTGCCACTCTGTGGCCTACTCCAGTTTTTGCCACCTCCAGAATGTCATTGTGCCACTGTCTGACCTCATGCTGCTGTCACCGTCACCTCCACTCTCTGTCATTGTGCCACTCTGTGGCCTACTACTGTTTTGCCACCTCCAGAATGTCATTGTGCCACTGTCTGACATCATGCTGCTGCTGCCGTGACCTACACACTGTGTCATTGTGCCACTGTCTGACCTCATGCTGCTGCTGCTGCTGTTGATGCCGTCAACTCTACACTGTGTCATTGTGCCACTCTGTGGCCTACTCCAGTTTTTGCCACCTCCAGAATGTCATTGTGCCACTGTCTGACCTCATGCTGCTGCCACCGTTACCTCCACTCTCTGTCATTGTGCCACTCTGTGGCCTACTACTGTTTTGCCACCTCCAGAATGTCATTGTGCCACTGTCTGACCTCATGCTGCTGCCGCCGTCACCTCCACTCTCTGTCATTGTGCCACTCTGTGGCCTACTACTGTTTTTGCCACCTCCAGAATGTCATTGTGCCACTCTCTGACCTCATGCTGCTGCTGCCGTCACCTCCACTCTCTGTCATTGTGCCACTCTGTGTTGTAGCGTTATCCCTGAAGATAACGGTACAACACAGGAATGTTCCAATAGCACCATCATCACAGAAGAATTCCAACAAAAGTTTATAGACATTCCTACTTTCCCTGAATTATGCAGTGTTTCAACTTTGAGACATTTACATAGCGAATCCAGAATGGACTCAATCAAAGATCAAGACACATTTTTCATTGGAAACCCGGATTTCTATCCGTTAAATTCTCGTCCTCCAACATTGGACATTTTTCAAAATAGAATAGAAGAAGAGCTGACACTTCTGAAACAAAAATGTGAAAAAAATCGCTCCCTACAACTTCAAAGAAATTTGACGTCTCATGAACAGTCTGCCTTAAAAGAATTAATGGATTTCCCTGATCTAATAATCCGTAATGCGGACAAGGGGGGTGCCATTGTTCTGTTAGATGCGGGTCTTTACAGATCTCAAAATTTAAAAGTGTTACATGATTCTGACACATATATCTCTTTAAGTAACAACCCCACCCCAATCTATACTTGTGAATTAAAAACCTTACTTAATCAAGCAGTTTCTGCTGGTGTTCTCACACAATCCCTAGCAGAAAAAATGCTTCCTACTGAGCCAATAATTCCAATCTACCATGCACTTCCCAAAATCCATAAGGACCC
>JAODAL010076585.1:0-13574 GCA_025379985.1 Phyllomedusa bahiana | reverse complement strand
CACACAGCAAAAAAACAACGCTTAATTTTAACCCCGGGATGAAAAATTGCGCAAAAGAATTGGCAGCCACAAACATAGCTTTGTAGCGTGTTACAATGCATGTTTTTACGCTAACAAAAAGGGGAAAAAAATTGTAATTAACCTTTGCTTGTGAATTAGGCTACAGGAAAATTTTTTTTTTCGGTGGTGAATAAGAGGGTTTCTTGGAGTCACCACAAAAAACAACGCTTAATTAACCCCGGATGTAAATTGCGCAAAAGAATTGGCAGCCAAAATGAAGTTTTTTTTGTTTTGTAAAAACGCTGTTTTTTTAAATAAATACAACAGGAACTGGCTTAGACCCCCCTTGGATTTCAATGTGCGGTGAGCAGAGCATTAAAATGTATATGCAGCAGCAGGGGACGCACAGGACTTCAGACCAATCCCCAAAAAAAAAACCCAAAATAGAACATAAGAGAAGCGTCTCTGAGACAAGTAAACCCCCCACAAAAATCGCTGTATAAAAATCAGTTCTTCGAACAATCACCCGCTCAGCCCCTTTCCCCTGATCGTACAGTGGGAGCTGTATGAGCTCCCAGCGTCGTGCCCGGACTTATTTAGTGCGGTGACTCACAGAATCCCCCCGGTCTTGATTGGTTCTCTCTGACTGTCATGAGGTATGCCCTTTTCCTCCCAGAGTTTTTTCCCCCATGAAACGCATGTGCTCACAGCCATTTTATCAATAAAAGCCACTTCGTTCACCCAAAAGTACCCAAATTTCGATTTCGTTCAAAACCCAAAATTTTTTCCTGAAATTCTAAACGAATTCCATTTATTTAACAATTCGCCAATCTAAAAACTGCAGGTGTACGTCCGTCAGCCTTATTGACATTATTACTTGCATCATATTGTAGAGGGGAAAGAGGGGGGTTAATCCAAATTGTTCTTACGAGAACTAGGATTCCCGAAATTTGACCCGCATATCCCCCGTTTTTAGAGCGCAAATCCCGGCTAAAGCTCCCCGAAAGTATGGTGTGAAACTTTCCCTTAATGAGTAAGTTGGGTCTACAGTCTTAGGGTGTGCCCATTTATATATTTTTGATAAATTGACACATATTATTGTCTGTTCTTTTTACTTGTTGTAAATGGCTTAATTATGCCATAACGCAGTAAAAAAGTTGGCAATTTTTTTTTCCCCTGTAGCACACTAAATTATGCCCCTTTTATCAATGCCACACACATTTTGTCAGATGAGGTCCAGGAATGTTTATAAATCGTCTAAAACACATAATAAATGTGGGCACAGCATGTACGCCATTATTTTTTGGGAAAATTGTGCCAGAATTCTTATGCATCTGCCTTGGTAAATGTGCACCATCAGGCCCCATTTATAAAAACTGTCTAGCAGTAAAACTATTTGTTGCCCATAGCAACCAATCACACTGGTTGGTAAAGTTGGTAAAGTTAAGTTTTCTCCACTGCCACTAATGTACACCGATAAGTTTACTTTAGTGGTAGTTTTACCCAGTGTTTTGCAATTTACCATATAAATGTACATTTCATTTCCTCTGCCAGAATGTAGAACCTTAAATGTATGCACATTAACAGAAGATTATACATAACTGGTCTAAAATTAAATCTTATAAGTTTTTTTTTATTAAATATTGAAAAGGGTATTTTAAAAAAAATTGATCTTCCATTCAAAGCTTCTTCAGGAAGCTATAGATTTTTGAAAATAACCAAACAGTCAGGTTTTTATCCCACCCTAAATTTTTTTTTCCACATCACTGTAACATTACTTTTTAGTAATAGTCAATCCCCATACTTTCCACCTATGTTTACATTTTTTTCCAATAATTTTCCCACTGATGATATATTTAAAGAAAAAAAACATACATATGGCATTAATAAACCTATATCCTAAGACATTTGTGCAGTTATACATTCCCCTGCCTAACAAATTACTTTAAACCCCTAAGGTTTTTTTTGTATTATTTCCATAGCTTTTCTCATTTTAGCATTTGTTCCTTTTTAATAAAAAGAAAATGGATTGTGGTAATCTAACAGATCCCAATTTTTGGTTTGTTGAAGTTCAGTTTTTTGACTCAAGGACCAGCAGACTCTGCTATTTTTTACCGCCATTAAAAAATATAGAAATGTCGTTTTCCCAAAAAGGGGCTAAAAAAAAGTTAATATGACAGAACACAATTTCTTTCTTTTGCAATATTATGTTACATGTAAGGAGTTGTAGTTATGCCTTTTGGGGACGTACACACTGGGTGCAGGGAAAAAAGGGGAGAGGGGGCCCCCCGGGTTTTGGCAGACAAATAGTTAATTTTTAGCTTGAAGGCAAAGTTGGGTCTGTGAAAGTGCAGGAGCGGGGCAAAGGGGTGAAGGGGCCAGCTGGTGCTGGGTGGATAGCGATTGTTGGGGCTTGTCTAGGGGAGAGCAGTAAAGGGGCAAACCTGTCACTAAGGAGCTGCTGTTATGCAGCAGTGAATGAGAGAAGATGTAGCCCTTTAAGAGGGGACACTGGGCTCTGCCCAGGGCTGGAGACAGTTAAGTGCCCAGCATGTAAATAGTTCTGATAGAAAAGGGAGATGGTTGGAAAAGGGATTTTCCCTTTCCCCCACCCCTGAGGCTGGCAAAAAGAGGGGACATGAAGAAAAAAAGAGGTTTTCCCCTACCCTGTCGGGGGAAGAGGGGGGAAAGGCCCGGAGACGGGGAGGGGGAGTATACGAATAGCAAAGAGAGAGTGAGCTTGGTACTAGCCTCTAGTGGCAGATGGAAGGGTAAAGGAGAGGCCCTTACCTGAAACGAACCATGGCAGAAAGAATGGCAGGAATGGAAGCTCTTCGGGGAAATCGTGACTTTTGGGGGAAGGGCCCAAAATTTGGCTGAAATGTTCCCTTATGATGCTGGGTCATCTACCTGTTGAAGCCTCGTTTGTGTCTTGAGATCTGCGACCTTGCCCAAACCCAAGTTTGCGGGGAGTAAAGCCCAGGGTTCTTTTAAAAACCCATTTTGGGACATTTTTTTTGTTGGGGTTTGACGCAACACCCATTTTCCCTTTGGGTAACTGCCATTTTCCATTCTCAGGTACCCCCAAACCAATACGGGAATCTCCCCCACCGTCTGGGGCCATCTTTCTGTGGGGCCCTATGGAAAATTGTTTTTTTCAGCAGAGCTGGAGCATTCATTATGAAACATATAGTCTGGTTTGGAGAAGCTTTGCAAAAAAGGAGGTTCTAGAGAATCCAGCAACACGATTCCAGTTATCAACATATTACTAATATTGTTGAAGAAAAGTCCCCAGTAATCGATAGACAAGAATCAATACACAGTAAAGAGGAACAAAAGATGCTTTTGTCTACTACTACTTTTAGTCAACCACTATATGCTATGAATAAACTATTGATGAATAACTCCATATTGCTCATTCATTAAACGGAAAATGTGGGTAAAAGGACTGGAGAAATGGGAACCTAGTGAACAGAAAATTTACAGTCCCTTTGCAAAGATTCGGCCCCCTTAAACTCTAAACCCTTTTGCCCTTTTCAGGTTAAACAAGGATATTAAATTTTCAGTTTTTTTGGAAGAAAACAGCAACAAGTGGGACACAAATTGTGAAGTGGGAAAGAAATTTATTGGGTTTTTAAAATTTTTTTAAAAAAAAAAAAACTGAAAGTGGGGGATGCAAAATTTTTCGGCCCCCTTAAGTTATTTCTTTGTACGCCACCTTTTTTCTGCGATTTCAGCCAATCGCTTTTTTTTATTCTCTATCATTTTTCACATTGAGAGAAAATTTTCCCATTTTCCTTGGAAAAAACTCGAGGGTCATGAGGGTTTGGGTGGAGGGTGTTTGTGAAAAGCAGTTTTAGCCTTTTCCCAGATTCTAATTATTCAGTCTGGGCTTTGCTTGGGCCCTTCAACACCCAGATACTTTATTTTGAACCATTCCATTGTAGATTTTTCTTTTGTTTGGGATCATTTCTTTTAAGATAAATCTCCGCCCCTTCAGGTCTTTTGCAGACTCCAACAGGTTTTCTTCCAGAATGGTCCTGTATTTGGCCACCTCTTCCCCCTCAATTTTTACCATTTCCCCGTCCCACTGAGGGCCAAAAACCAGATGCTGCCACCCCCATGTTGACAGGGGAGGTTGTTCGGGTGATGAGCTGTGTGCTTTTGTGCCAAACATATCATTTTTCATTGTAACCAAAAGTTTGTTTTGTTTCATCTACCAAGCACCTTTTTCCATATTTTTGGTGCTCCCCAGGGGGCTGTGGGAAAAAATGTAAACGAGACTTTTTATGGGTATCTTTGAGAAAAAGCTTTCTTCTTTCAATTTCATAAAAGGCCAGATTTGCAGTGCACGAATGATTGTTGTCCCCATGGACAAACCCCCCACCTCAGCTGAGATCTCAGAAAGTTATCAAGAGTGATCTGGGCCCCTTGGGTGCATCCTTTATCAGTCTTCTCCTTGTTTTAATGAAAATTTGAGGGACGGCTGGGTCTTCGTGGCTGATACTTTCCATTTTAATATGATCGCTTTCCAGTGCTCCTTGGGGTTTTTTAAAATTTGGGAAATCTTTTTTTATCCAAATCCGGGTTTTTAAAGGCCGGTTCACACGGTTATTCCCGAGGTTTTGTAGCCCTATTGAGACAAATCCCCCTGAATAAGGGGGGGGGTGGGGGCGGGGGGAGCGCGGTGGGGCGCCGCTTCCGGGCCCCATAACAATGCATTTTTAGGCGATCCCTAAATAATGTCATGCCACTTTCTCCCCCCCAGGGGGATTCCCCAGCGGGGAGGACGCGGAAACCATGTTTTTCTATGAGACAGTGGTTTCCGTAATGACAGGGGCGGGTTTGGGGCCCGTACTGAAGCGCAAATCCGGCGTGGGGGTCGGCGCCAAAACCGGCCCCAAAAAGCCGTGTGAACGAGGCCAAAATTCTCCACAAAAGATCTTTGGGCCTGCCTGGGGTTTTATTTGGTCTTTTATGATGTTCTCTGCGCTTTAAAAAACTTAAGACATAAAGCAGGTAATTTACACGGAGACTTTATTACACACAGGGGGATTATATTTTTCATCACAGTCATTTAAAACAACATTGGATCATTCAAGATCCTCACTGAACTTCTGGAGTGAGTTTGCTGCACAAAAAGTAAGGGGCCGAATAATATTCCCTGCCCCATTTTTCATTTTTTTATTTTTTCAAAATTTTAAAAATACCCCAATAAATTTCTTTCCCAAATTCACAATTGTGCCCCACTTTTTTTTGATTCTTCACAAAAAAATAAAAATTTTATATTTTATGTTTGAAGCCAAAAAATGGGCAAAAGGTTGAAAATTAAAAGGGGGGGACGAATACTTTTGCAAGGCACTGTAAACGTAACCAGTGTAGGCAGCAGCTGCCAGGAAAATTTGATTAGGGGGTGTAAAAAAAGGGGGCATAGATGACATGATGAGAACATATTCTCCCATTATCGTCACTAGTCAGACAACACATGAAATATTGTATACAGTTTTGGGCTCCTTTTGCACAGGAAAGAATTGTAGGTTTGAAACAGGTAAAAGGGGGCAAAAAAAAAATAAAAGTACGGGGGGGGGACACAAAACCAGAAAGTTAAAATAAGTTAGGGTTTTTTAGTTTGGAGAAAGACAGCTTGGGGGGGACAAATAAATATGCTTAACCCCTTAAACGACCGCCACCGTCTTTTGATCAGCGGGTTTGGGGGGTCGTTGCAAAAGGGGAACTCTTTTGCCTCGCTGTGACTTCCCAGACTTCCTCACATCGGGAAACCGCACCCCGCTGTTTTAACCTTTTGTAGCGGCGGGCTTTACCACGTGCAATCAAAGGGTTTCCCCTGCTCGTCTGATCAGAACACCGGGGCACCTGAAGAGAGGGGGAAGGGTGCACAGTCAGCCTTGGGGCCTAGAGGGGCCCCAGAGCTGTCTGTGTATAAAGCCGGGAAACCGGCCACTGGGGCTGTCCGATCACTCCCGTGTCAGATGAACAGTTAAAAAGTTTTGGCATTTTAAAATCAAATACAATACTAAGTGTTAAAATAAAAAAAAAATAAAAAAAAAAAATATATATATATATATATTATAAAATATATATATAAAAATATAATATATATATTTTATATATATATATATATAAATATATTAATATAATATTTTTATATATATATAACACAGTTCTCCCTTGAGGGATTAAAAAAAAAAGGTAAAAAAAAATGAAAGTTTAAAAAAACTTTTAAAAAAAAATAAAAAATAGTAATAAATATTTAATAAAAAAATAGTTGTCATTGTTACACACACAAAAAAAAACCTACTGTTTTGGGGTATCCACATGATGTAGAATTAAAATCTAACAAGTTATTAACCCCTTCCCGCATTGGCCGATGCATACCCCCCTAGGGGGAAGTGACTTCCCGCAAATGGAGTATGCATACGCCCTGGCATCGATTACCGCGCCTTCTGGCCCCATAAAAGATGCCGCAGGCAGGAGGAGTGAGCTCCCCCTGCCTACGATCGGGGAGGAAGCGGCACAGATCCGCTCGCCCTCTCCCACCCGATCCCCGGGTGCTGTCTGAATGCATCCGGGAGTCTTTGGTGACGCACCTCCCCCAAAAAGATTTGGGGAAGGGGTCACTATTGCCATGGCACCTATGCACAGCAGTCGCGGTGCACAGATTGCCTCTTCAAAGCAATTAATGATTTATTTTCCCCAGTGGGGGATTTGCAGTTAAAACCTCATGGGGGGAAAAAATTAAAAAAAATGTGAAAAAAAAAAAAAAAGTAAAAAAAGTAAAAAACCAAAACAAAAAAAAAAATTAAAACACTACACTGCCTTTTCCCCTTTTACAAAAGGGAATCGCCCCAAAAAAGTCAAAAAAAAATAAAAATACCCCTATTTTGGGATACTGGTGCGTAACTCCACCCTATAAAACTGTATGGGTTTAATTAACCCCTATGGGAAGTGTTGTGTTGGTTTTTGTCATCCTTTTGCAACAAAAAAAAAAAAGCGATCAAAAAATATAAAAAGCCAAATTTACCCAATTAAAACGTCATTCATTCCCCAAAAAAAAGTTCTTTCACTCTCTGTATCGGAAAAATAAAAAATTAGGTCCCAGAAGACAGCGATGCATAAATATTTTTTAACACAATAAAAAAAAAATTTTTTTTTTAAAGTGTTCCAAATTTAAAAAAAAAACTTTTAAATAGGGGATCGCCGAATTTTATCGACCCGAGAGTAAGCAACTGGTCAGGGTACTGCACGGTGATGCTTTTGAAAAATAAAAATAAAAAACATACTAGGGTTGCAGTATTTTCTTCACCCTCCTTCAAAAAAGACTGCGTTTTCCCCCCCTTTTTTATGCCCAATGCAAAAAAAAAAATTTGGAACACCGTGCACCAAAATTACAATAACCCGTAATTATGAGGTGCTGAACCAAAATGGGGTGACTTCTGGGAAGGTTTTTACCTTTCTGGTTTTTGGGGGTTTGTAAATGCAACAGGGGCCCCACAAAATCTTGCGTTCCAAAAACCAAGTAAACACTCCCCCCCTATACCCCTGCCCGCGCCCAAAAAAAGAGTTTACACCCACATTTTAATATTGCCGAACTTGGAAAAAATTGGTAAAAAGGTTTTTTGTGTTTTTTTACCAGGATCCTTGAAAAAATAAAAATTTCCAGCTAAAAATTCAGATTATTGGAAAAAAATGTTTTTTAAAATTTCACAGCCTAAAGCTAAAATTTTTTTGTCCCCCAGTGGGGGCGATTTGCTCACTAAACCCCTGGATATATTCCTTAAAAGGGTGTAGTTTCCAATTTGGGGTATTTTTAGGGGAGTTTTTAATTTTTTGCACCTTGGGGTCCGCAAAAACTGAAAAGGCCCCCAAATAAAAAGTAATGAAAATGAGAAAACCCCGAGTCCAGTAGGTTTTCTCCTCCCATTCTGGGGCTTTTTGGTTGAGCCAAATAATGCACTGGGGCCCCATATGGATATCTCTGAAAACGGGAGAATCGGGAATAATATTAATTCATTTCCCTGATCACATTTACCCCTATTCTTTGTGAAATTTTTGCATAAAAATTTAAAATCTGCAAAAAAAGTTAAATTTTTAAAAATTCATTTCCCCTTTGCTTTAAATTTGTGAAAAAACCCTAGTGGGTTAAAAACTTTCCCAAATGCGGTTTTGATACTTTAAGGGGTTATTCTTAGATGGGTCTTTTTTGGGGGTATCTAACATACAGGTCAATCAAGTCACGTTAGAAAGGACTGGTCCCTAAAAAAAGTGTCTTGCAAATTTTTGTTTAAAATTTGAAAATTATACTAAATTTTAAGCCCTAATGTCGTAAAAAAAAAAAAGCATTTAAAAAAATTTTCCAAAAACACGACTATGGGGAATGGTTAATTTTCTATTTTGGGGAAAAACTTCTGTCTTACTGCAGAAATTTTTAAATTTAAAATTGGTAAATTTCTCAATTTTTCACGATTTTCTGATATTTTTCACAATAAACAAGCATTTTTTTTGACCAAATTTCTTACTTCTTAAATTTAAAATGTGTCACGAGAAAACAATCTCTGAATCACATGGATAGGTAAAGTGTCAAAAATTTATTCTCACATAAAGTGACACATGACATATATCAAAAATGGGGCACTCACATAGAGGCCAAAACTGGCACAGGCGGTAAGGGGTTAAGTGTGAAATGTGAATGGTGTAAAATGTAAAGTGTAAAGTGAACTTAAACTATTCCCCATAAAGTACAACTTGTCTCAAATAAAATGAGGCCTCATACAACTGCGTCATTGAAAAAATAAAAAAAGTTACAACTGTTGAAACGCGAGGAGGCAAAAACTAAAAATGTTCTGGTCATTAACTACTTTTCAGGCCTGGGGCTTAAGGGGTTAAATATATTAAAGGTCAATATAGAGATCTCTCTCAAGATTTATTTATACCCAGGACTGTAAACAAGAACAAGAGGGCATCCCCTACATCTTGAGGAAAGAAAGTTTCTACATAAACATAGAAAGGGATTCTTTACTGTTAGAGTAGTTAAGACTGTGGAACTCTCTGCCAGAGGACCTTGTCATGGTGAATTCAATAACAGAGTTTAAAAAGGGTTTGGATGCATTTCTGGAGCATAATAATATAACAAGTTATAGTGACTCGGATTCTGGAGAAGGGTCATTGATCCGGGGATTTATTCTGATTGCCAGATTGGAGTCGGGAACAAATTTTTTCCCTAAAATTAGGACAATTGGCTTCTACCTCAGGAGTGTTTTTGCCTTCCTCTGGTTCAAGACTTTAGCAAAATAGGCTGAACTGGATGGACATCTGTCTTTTTTTCGGCCTTACAAACTATTTAACTACGTAACTATGTAAAATTCTTCCAGCACTTACCTACCTGTGGACACCCATGTGCAAACTCCACATGGGGTCATAGATGAGGGAGTTATGGGGTGATAGGAGGAGGTTATGGGGGGTTTATGAGGTGATAGGTGGAGAGGTTATGAGGTGATAGGTGGAGGTGAGGGGACTATGGGGTGATAGGTGGGGTTTGTATTTTGTGTTGGCACTAGAATGCATAACACAACTTTGGGAAGGGGGGGCAGGAGAGAGGAGTACAGAGAACTACTTACAATCTCCTTGGGAGGGCAGAGGACCATCACCATGAAAATTGTGCAGCGGCTGTGCTCTGTACCCCCAGAATCATACTGTGCAGCTTGAGCTCTGTACCTTGCACCTCCAGAAGATCAGTTGCAGGAATGACCTTCAGTGGGTGCAGGGGATGGAGTACGGTCATGTTTTTGTTATGTTTTTATTTTTATACAGGTTTCCGCTTTAGAATATGTTGGACTCATATGATTATGTCAGTCTAGCGTTAGATTGATTTCTTTATTAAAATGAATAAAGAGGCCTGTTGTCGGGGAGTGTTTATTTAAATAAATGGTTTTTTTTGTGCGTTTTGTGTTTATTTTCCCCCCCATTTATTTCCAATATTAGTAATGGAGGCACCTCTCCATTACTATTGCTCGGGCTTGGTGTCAGTGGTGTTTGTTATCATCCCAAGGCTGACATTAACCCTGTGTCACTATTACCCCAGTACCAATGCACCAGTGGTACTGGGAAGAGCAGAGTAACCATCAGAAGTGGACCCTCTAATGTGATGGCCCGCTTCTGTGGCGGCTGTGGACTCGTATTTTTCGAATGGAAAAGGTCTAGTATCGATGGAACTTCCCATTCTGATAGTTATGGAAAATGGGGGGAACCTCACGTTGTTTGTTTTTTTTCAAAATTAAGCAATTTATTGAGAACCAAAAATTAGGTAACTCCTTTAATCATTACAGTGGATGCCCATTTTTAGATTCCCAAAAAAGAAACAATTTTCAGGAAAAAAATGATGTGGGGTCCCCCCATTTTCCATAACCAGCCACGGTAAAACCGACAGCTGCAGCCTGATACTTTCAGAATGGGAAGGTCTATGAATAGTGGTCCCTTCCCATTCTAAAATTAGAATAAATGGGGAAAAAATGGACACGAACACTCCAAAAAACCTTTACTTAAATAAACACTCCCCAACATCAACCCTCTTTAACCATGTTATTAAAGAAATAGATCCAAGGTTGATCCGACATAGTCCACCGAATCCGAAGTAGTGCAAATAGGAACCTGTAAATAAACAAATATTACACAAATACACATACATAGGCCGGATAGCCTATCTAGCACTCAGGAAAGCTGTATGATTCCCTAGCCCCTACTCATGCAATCCAGTTTTCCTATTATAAGAAAGCTGGATGCCACTTGTGGGGGTTGGGGCATTACCAAGCTTTTCTAGGAGCTTGATCATCTATCCAGCATCCACAAGATGTTGGATGATGTCCCGTCCTCTACAGGTGACTCACCATTTTCCTATCTTAGAAAAGCTGGGTCTCACCTATGGGGGAGGGGAATCCTCCAGCTTTTCTAAACCGCCCTCTCTCACCATCTAGTCTAACTAAAAACAAAAAAAACTCCCCCACCACCCTTTAACCCCTCTCCTCTCTGTAAATTATACCTCCTCCACACCATTCTAAACCCCCATATCCCACTCTAACCCCCCTATCTCACTCTCACCCCCACTCTAATCCCAATGTCACACCCTCCAACTCTCACTCTAATCCCCATCCCACACTCTCCCCCTCTCACTCTAATCCCCATGCCACACTCTCCCACCTCACTCTAATTCCCATCCCACACTCTCCCCTCTCTCACTCTAATCCCCATCCCACACTCTTCCCCCTCTCACTCTAATCCCTCTCCCATTTTCTTCCCCCACTCTAATCCCAATCCGACACCCTCCGCCTCTCACTCTAATCCCCCTCCCACATTCTCCCTCCCTCACTCTAATCCCCATCCCACACTCTCCCCATCACACTCTAATTCCCCTCCCACACCATCCACCTCACTCTAGTCCCCATTCTACATTCTCCCTGCTCTCACGCTAATACCCATCCCACATTATCCCCTCTCTCACTCTAATCCCGACCCCACACTCTCCCCATTCTCACTCTCATCTCTCTCCGACCTTCTCCCCTCACCTCCCACCTCACTTTAACCCAGATGCCAGACTCTTCCCCTCTCCCACTAATCCTCATCCTACACACTCCCCCCTCACGATAATCCTCTTCCCACATTCCCACCACTCTAATCCCAATCCGACACCCTCCGCCTCTCACTCTAATCCCCCTCCCACATTCTCCCCCCTCTCACTCTAATTCCCAACCCACACACTCCCTCCTCGGATGCTGTCAGGAGATCAGAACGGTGGCGGGGTAAGCTGCAGTGTCATGTGCCAGCCACCACTCTGATGACAGCAGCCACTGACGCCAATGGTAGGGAAGCCACAGGATCCCCCCAGCCGCGCCCCCACAAGCAGAGCCTGGGGAAAGAGCGCAGTATGTACAATAAAGATTTCACATTGCCCTGATGCCAGCCTCCACCTCCAGTACTCAGTGGCATCAGGGAGCATTTTATGACGCTGCCTGATGCCACTTCTGCAGCCAGCTGACGGCGGGTGGTCTGCCACCCGTCCCGGGAGTGCGGGAGGTATCCTCTATTTGCAGGAACCTCCTGGACATTCCGGGAGTGTTGGCAAGTATGGCTCACTTCCTAATGATGATGTCAGGCAGTGTCATATGACTGTTTCATCCAATCAATGGCTGCAGCAGTGATGTCACCATTCAGAAGAAGGAAGTAGTAAACAGGAGACTGGTGGAGCATGAGGACAGGTGTAGCTTTGAAACATAGGTGAGGTGAAAGGTGAGAATAAGTGTTTTATTTTTTTATTTTAAATGTGCACTAGTAGCCTCAAAATAAAAAAAAAAATTGAGGTGAACAACCCCTTTAAGTCCACCGTAAAAAATGTATTGTCTTGTGCCTAAAGTATGTTTTGAGCAACACATAAAGTAAAAATTATGACCCACTGTCATGTTTACCACTCATGTTTATATTTCACAACTAGACATAAACATCTAAAGATCAGTTCTGTGTAATCTATTTAAAAATATACGCAATGCAAAACAAAATAGAATGTTAGACCTATTAAGCGAATAAAAAACGTGTGATCTAGAATTAACCTTTCACAGATACTTAATTAAATAGCATAATGAAGACTTCCGTTCTCCAGTGGGGTTTTCTTTTCACAGAAGAATCCCTCAATCAAACATCGTGAAATAATAATTGTCAGAAGGTGATTTAAGAGCATGCTGGGAGGTAATTCATTCAAAGGAAGAATAGCTTCTTTATTGTTCTGGACAAGCACAATATATTTGAAGGTCCATTTAAACATGGAAAATAATTTTATATTTATTTATTAATTTATTATGGGATTGATTAAAAAAGTTTGATGTGCTTTTTTAATTTGCCTGGTCCACGTCAAATAACATGGGGTCATTGTTATAACTGAACATACCCGAAAACTGTTTTCATTTATCCTTATGTCTTATAACTTTTGGGGGTTTTAGGACTTAGATAATATAAGTTTATGGCTCAGTACTGCCTTTGAAATATACAGAAATTTTAATATAGAACCCATAGACCTCTATAGGGCTCTACTACACCATAGTAGTGCTGATCTATGTTTTGTACAGATTATTAGCCTGCTGGATGGGCTTTATCAGTGTGATTTCGGATTATATGGTAGCCTACCCCATAATTAGAGATGGGCGAATTGATTCTAACAAGTGGAATTCGTTTAGAATTTCAGGAAAACTTCGGTTCGGAACGAAGTCGAACTTTGGGGTACTTCGGGTGAACGAAGTGTGCTTTTGATTGATAAAATGGCTGCGAGCACATGGTGCTACATGGGGCAAAGCACTCTGGGAGGAAGAAGGGCAAAGCCTGCATGACATGAGCAGAGGTGAAGCCAATCAGAGACCGGCGGGATTCTGTGACGTCACCGCACTATATAAGTCCGGACACGAAGCTGGGAGCTCACACCGCTCTCACTGTACTGATCAGGGAAGGTGCTGCCGGGCTGAATAGCTCTTACTGAAATTGATTTTTATATAGCGATTTTTGTGGGTGGGCTCAGCTTT